>QVOB01025025.1:0-20008 GCA_014839585.1 Pseudomyrmex concolor
AGGACGAGATATATGCTACGGTATCCGGCAAATTTGTTCGTTTTAAAATTAACTGCGCGCAAAATGCGCAACTGTAAACAACTTTCGAGTCGAGATTACGCGCTTACGGTTTTTGAACCGACGATGGCGACAGTGGTTGGCGAATTTATTTAAATTCGAGCGAGTGTAAATTATTCATGCCGCAAGGCAGTGTGTTAACCTTCTCTCTATCTCTCTTTCTCGCTTCCTTCTCTGTCCCCCGTTATTTATTTCATCAACCGTTCTCCTACGTTTCAAAATCGACGCGAAATTTGCTCTACCACGGATATTTCTCAAGCCTGTGATAATTCGCGCGTAAACAAACGACTAATTTAAGTACTTATTTGTTCAGTGACATTTAGACACAATCATATGTGTGTATATATTCCTAGTATCGAATAAAAATGACATTTTCAAAATAAATAATATTCGCGACGAATAGTTTATGTGAACGGATTTCATGATTTTACGCGACATCACTCGATGCGTGTTAAATACTGATGTATTCATCACGTTTGTAAAACATCGCGAATTTTCCCGCCAACCTTGCGAAGAGCAGGAAATGAAGACGCTAATCTTCACTCACAGCGCGCTAACGTTGCTACTACGTTAATAGCCTTGTCATCGTTGACAGCTCTATTGCGTATGTTCCTTTATATCGCAGCAAATCAGAAAGAGAGAGAGAGAGAGAGAGAGAGAGAGAGAGAGAGAAAGAGCATCTCGATTGTTACTTGCCTTATTCTTGTTTATAACATGATAATAGATTGTAAGTATGTATCCTGAGAGTGTATCATAGTAAGCGATATACCGCGCAATTATGGTTATGATCACAGCACACCACGCTCGTCACTCGAAACACACTCGAACTCGCACTTGTATATATTTATACACGACTAGACTCTTCCACGATATACAGTAAATATACAGACGGCTCGAAGTACCTTCAATTCGCTAAATTTGACGAGCGGAAATCGAAGACAGTGATTTATGAGACATAAAGGCTGGCCGAAGAAGCTCAAGTGCCTTACCTTGAATAATTTCTTAAGCCTCCGGTAGCCGCGATGTAATCGCGACACGCACTGCTTGTTGGAATCCAGTTTGATTGATTAAAGCCACAGTTGCGGAAACGAAGAGAAAGGACCGAAACCAAAATGACGGGAGTAAAGAACCGGGTAGAACTTTTTTTGATCGCGGGAATAGATGCAATATAGACGGATAATAATGTATTCGAAAAGCGGATCTGTGTCGCGATTGTTGATGTTGTACGATCTGACTACTGTTGCTGATGATGCTGTCACGTCGTCGTGCTCGCCAATGATCACAGACTGCGTATTCGCGACGACGACAGTATTGTTTTTCGCGGGTCAGTCTCGGATAGTACATATATATTGCTATATATATGCATGCGCGGGAACCGAAGAACGAAAAACACATTCGTGGCTATCGAGAGCCGTTCGCTTACTGAATCCAACGGTTGGCGTATCCCGGCTGCTAACCCGCGCTTTCTCCCCACTACGTTGCAACTAGAGTTGGCGGCAAACTTCCCCGCTGCCCCACCCGACCTCGAGCTCCGATTCCACCACTGCCACGGTCCGCATCCGGGAGAGATGGTGGGAGCACATGAGAGGGATGACGCGCGCTATCCCCTCTATGTTTGTCCTCGTCCGACGCAGTGCGCCGTCACTGCCGTCGTCGCTGATCTTACCGCCGGATCGTAAAGCACGCTTACTTTTCTGCGGTCAAGTGCGAAAATTGCAACGAAAGCACTGAGAGAGATGCATTTTCTCGAAACGCTCGCTATTTCTCGCATGAAAAAATAGAATGTGTCCTCCAGCGCTCGAGAACTGTGAATTATGTTATTTTTGAATCATTTTGGAGATTGTTGTTGGAGATTAACGCGAATCTAAATAGTGTTTGCGATTACACTGAAATTTTTGCATCATTGATGCAAAACAACAACAGTTTGTCACCGTTGCTGATCGCTCTCACGAATTGACGTTGCGCGATCTCGAGCCAGCGCCATAGGATATGTGCGCGTGAGCGCGTTATAATCTTCATGGTGGGGTGCTCGATGGTTTCGCATCCAGCTGGTGGGAGAGAAACCTTACGCATGGCGCATGCACCGCAGTTGGGAAGAATCGCTCCCTCGCGCTTTCAGCCCCTCCTTTCCCTTCTCTTTTCTGTCCGGCAGCGCGCGGCGGCTGGTCCCTCGTCGGTGCACTCTCGCCTTGGAAGGGAGTGCACTGATCACACACATGCTTTTTCTCTTTCTTTTCCTTGCACTTCTTCCTTTTCTATCTCATCGACTCGATGTGTTTGTTTGTTTATAGTCGCGTTCTGGGAAATATTCGATACGAGTAACGGAGTCTCATACGCTCGCAGTGCCACGCTGCGCTGCGCCGCATTCCTATTCTGGAGTTGCATCCGGTCGGATTCCTTCGAGACTTTGAAAAGCGACCGCCTCAGTCGCTTCGCTTTACTGCGCAGTATACAGCTCGCTTTTGTGAGTTTCGGAGAGCGACTTTCCCGTCCTTTTTCTCGCTACCTGAAGAATACTTTTTAACTTTTCCGAAATGACAGAAATAGATTTGAATGACCATAAGAATTCGAAACAACTTTAACAAAATAAATGCTAAAATATGCATATTTGTTTCGTTATAATAGAAAATTTTAAGAATAATACAGAAAATAATCTTTTGTTACCGACACAATTTATATAACAAAGAGATTAATTTTATCTATTTTTATCTTCTATTCATATTTCTGTCATATATTCTCGGATATTTTATGAATCTATAAACTTGTACTTCATCGTTCTGTTACTACACGATCGATGATGGCGTTGTTACCTTTCGTAAATCTTCCTGACGCGTTGATAATCGTCTCGCGGTCAAGACGACGCGAGCAAGCAGTGAGAACACGAGTGCGGCGTTCATCGGACGCATTTCGGAAAAGTAGTCCACGTAATCTGAAGAATGCGCAACGTCATCGTCAGGCAATTCACAGTGTATATACGCGCAAAGAGCGTCTATCTGCAAATCGCATGACAAATATTGTACAATGTGTAATGACGCGTAGTGCGGCGCCTCGTGACTCTCGTAGTACGAGGAAAAACATAAAACGTAGTACGACGCGACGCGACGCGACGCGATAGTGATACTTACTGATAATTAAGAGCAATTCTACTTTTGCTAGAAACTTGTATGTATAATTCATGTCATTTTATATTACATTAAATTTCTTTACGTACAAAGCTAATTTTCTTTCACTTGTACGAACAACGAAAATTTATTTTATTTATTTATTTTTTTCCAGCTACATACATAGAGAATAGATGCAGGTCTAAAACCTGCATCTATGCAGAAGATTGTCAGCTAAGAATGTTCACACAATAAAAATATTAAATTTCAACTACGTAAAGAAGAAAGTTCTACGGAATGCTCCGACGACGCACATAACGCACAACAATATATAACGCTTTGCAATTATTCATTGTGCGGTATGATAACGCTTTTAATTCGCGGAAGAGTCAATAAAAGCATTGCGCGAAGATCTCGTGGACTTTGTTGCCTTTGAGTCGCGGCGTAAATAAGATATCGACGTGCGAACAACAATATTATTAAATGGACCGCGACTGTATTGATCGACCACGAGAAAAGACGATGACGTCGAGGATTAATTGGCGGCCATGAAGATGCGATGAGTAACGCGTTTCAGAATGTTCCATCCGACATTCAAGTACATAAAGTCCTCATATAACTTGTGTTCGTTTTTTCTGATTATATATAATATATAGTATATGTATGCAATAAATTATACACATTCTTGGCTTCCCCTAAGAAATTTTCGGAGACTAAAAAAGGGCGGAAGTGAAGAAGATGAAAGTACAAAAGAAGAATAGTAAAAGAATTCCTCGGAGGTTCTATATTTTTTCACAAGTTTCGAGACTCTTACAAAGTTCTTATTTTTCACAGAAAATGAGACCGCACAGATCGACGATCCACAGTCTCTAAAAATAGTTACACTATGTTATTAACACAAAGGCCAATCGAGGTAATTAGTACTGACGAAGCCATTAATGTGATATTAAGATATTTCAAAAGACTTCGATAAAACGGGTTATGTAAATAACACCGTGATTTCCTCTCTCTCTCTCTCTCTCTCTCTCTCTCTGTATATTTTAAAAAGATTTTGTGTTTATAGAAATATTATTTTAAGTAATGTAATAATAAATTTCCTCTATACACATCGAAAGAGCAAATCTTATATATGTGCGGCACAAACGCACCATATACTCATATCTTAATACATTGACATTCTGGAGGCCTCTACAAGATTATTCACATAGTCATCGAACTTGACGCTATCGTTATGGCAAAAAAATGCCAACTTGTTGCAACAAGAGACAAAATTTATCTCGGAGCAAATTGGTGCGCAAAAATAACATTTTTGCGTAATTGGCCACTGGCCTGGTTGTGTCAATGAATAGAAATCCTTGCTCTCCTTCGGAATTCCCTACATCTACCTGTCGCGTCTCAATCCCACTTCTGCAATCCTTTCTCTTTCTTTCATTCGCGACTCTCTTAAAATGAAGGCCGTAACTTTCAAATATGCGCGGCTCGCACGGTGAGAACAGTCAAATCATTGTTTGCATGATCGCGTCGTTTATTGTTCCCCACCTTGATATAATGATAATAATGCAGGCTTTGAAATTCGAGCGCGGAATATTTTTGCACGGCGCCGAGAACCGACCAGTTTCAAGATTGGTAACAAAAGACAGGATTACTTTTCGACGAGATATACAAGTGTTCTTGTAAATCATTTGACGAAATAATGCCGTATGTTTTTTTAATTTTTAAACAGCATTAATGCGTAACATGATGTAACAAATAACATAAACTCCAGTAGTTAGCAATAATTAATAATGTTTTAAAAAGTTGATGATATTATAATAATTATAAGTAACGATAAAATTACAGAAAAATAAAAGAAATTATCATATAGAGAATTTTTACGAACACAAGCAAAACTAGGTCACAAAATTTTAGTTGTAGACTTTCTTCAATCTACGGTATGCAAAGATGAGTACACTGCAGATGCAAGCTTCAGCTGAATGTGACGTGAGCGTAATTAAGGATGTGCAGAATCGGGGTCGTGACTCGAGACTCTATCCTTGGCGTCGACGATGGCGCGCTTTGTAATGCGGAAGCACGTATTTAGCACACCCGGTATATAAGCGGAGCGGTCGCGTCGGCGTCTTCTCTTCGGCTTAACTCGAAACTGCAACACGCGCCGGTGCCAGAAAATCTGCTGGAAAATCGGTCACGAGTGACTAATCCGGCCGGAATTCTTGCTCGCGCGTTCGCAATTGTTCCGCGACTCGGAATCATGGGAATCGAATCATCTCGGATCTCGGCATCTAACCAGCAAACACGAAGATATAAATATACCTATAGCGCATTAAAGCATTATTATTCGTTCGCTACTCGATAAACGGCCGATAGATAAAACGGCTATTTCTCTCTCTCTCTCTCTCTCTCTCTCTCTCTCTCTCTCTCTCTCTCACACACACCACTCTTCTAAATATAGAATTACTTAAATATAAAGTTACTTAGATATAGAAGACTGTTATATCTGCAGAATCTGTAAAATAAAAGATAAATATTTTGAAACGATTTAGTATACTTCAAAATAAGTCAAAAAGTCTTAATAAATATAAATCCGTGAATAAGCCGTTTTTGAGATATTTTAAAAAATTTTGAAGTTTTTTATTTTCTTATTTTTAGTTTTTGTGTTTTACATATTTCAATTTTTGTTTTAATTTATGCAAAAAATAACAGCTGTATTTTGCTTAATCTTTAAAGGAGATGTTTAAAATGACTCTTATCCATAGGGAATACAAACTCTATATTTCCGCAAGAAAGAATTTCGTGCTTTTTCAAACACACCTGAATGTAACCTGATTGTGATACAGACTTCTTGTACGCGATGTTGTAATTGTTTCAAATTATTGATTGGTTCCGCATATCAGACTTTTAAGGCTGCATGGACATAAAAGATGGTCACTTTGAGCATCTTCTTTAATAAGGTAAGACAAAACACGAGCTGTTATTAAACGCTACATATTGTTTTAAAATGAGTTACGTACAGTGAACGAAAGCCGACAATTAAGAAATCTCAAAACTACGTTGTTACTGGCGACTTGACCGCAACGTACGAGTATATAGCTCGATCACACCGTAGAAAATATTATATTACCGCTGCTGCAAGGTGCAACGTCACACAATGTCAACGTCACACGTCTGTCATAATAATACGCGATAAAATTATCGTAACAATAACTACCTCGCCTTTGTTAGATCGACGAAGCTGAAAGAACAGCCGGTCGGCCGCGTTCGAGTGTAGTGTCGCTACAAACAAATGCCCGGCTAATTAATGGATGCGAGAGAGTTGTATTGCGGGGCAACGCAAATAAAGGAGTGTCTCAACAAACATTAAGCCGCGTGCGCAATTGTCATAATAATCGATCGAAATTACGCCCGTTGCGACCGTATTTCGGTGCGATATATCTCGATACCACTTCCGCTTTATTTTCCTCACTTACAAATATTTACAATATCGACTGATACTATTTTCCGTGATAATCAAAGGTTAATCCTACCACGAGACAATTGGTTCTAAATTCATCTCTCGATGCGTGTCAAATACATAGTAGCGCGTCATAATCGATCATTTTGTTTACATACAAGTATAAATGAAGCATCTCACTTTGAGTGGGACTTTTATTGAATGAAATTGTTAGTTTCTCGAATTACAAAGATAAATTAAAAAACGTCTCGCGCTGTGTTGCTTTTTCTTCTACATACAACGAAATGTGCGTAACAAAAAATTTTCTCGCGTCACATGTGGTATTTATATTGCGCTTTGTTATTGTTTTGTACAAATGTTAACTTTATACATTTCGGTCTATCAATACGACATTAAGTGGCTTATCGAGTGACACACGATGATTGCGACGTAAAATTTCACCGTGCGCTCATCGAATTCCTGAACTGAGCGCGATAGGCGATTACGGGATCTAGCGCTTACGTGACTAATTAATCGAGAATTCGAGCGAAATCGGCGATTGCGATGCGGTTGATAGCACGCGTTACAACAAGTACCTATACTGATAAACGTTTCTCTCGAACTCGGGACGGCGCTTTATCGATCACACGTCGTTCTACAACCAAGGAAAAACAAAACTGGTCGCCGCTAATTGCCGGTCGCCACAGGTAAAACGTGCTTGTTGCATGACCGAGTTAATTCTCGTGCTAATCGCAGAAAAAAATTTAATGATGAAAATCCTGAATTTTTTGACAACAATATCGAATTTGTACAAGTAGCAAACAGAAAATTATCAGAACATATCGTACTAATTCGTGCTAATTATTGTTATGAGCTAGTACCTTATACAATATAATTTTAATGTTCTTTTACGTTATCAATTTTAAATAAAAGAAATAAAATTAAGTAATATGAATAAATTAAAGGCTAATGTACACAAGTTACTGTAAAAATCTCGATGCTTTGTAAAAATATATTCTTTAGACTTTATTCTTCATAAAAGAGATAGACGTTTTAAAATTAAGCATTCCCATTGTAATAAAATCATAAGAAATTTATATGTATATTTTTGTAACATAATAGTCTTATAAATAATATTAATTACTTTCTCCGATTTTTCTCTCGAATAGTGCGATCGCAACATGCCACGTCAACGTCGTACGTGTAATCGAGGAATTACGCGAAGAAGGACAAATCACTTAACTTGTAATCGACAAAGCTGGTTGTTTGTGATAAACAAGCAGCTGCTTGCAGTGGCCTATCGGTTGTTTATGACGAACGGACTCTTACTTACAGCAGCGTAGTAAATTGCGTAGGCAGCCGACGATCTTCGGAGCTCATTCACCGTCTGATCGGCGGTGATTACAATGGCGATGGCAAATGATGGTGGCGGTGGTGGTGGTGGCGGCGGTAGCAGTGGTAGCGGAATTGTAGAAATCACGCTTCTTAATTAATCACTGAGCGGACCAACTTTGTCTGGCCGATGGGCCTGATGAGACGCACATGAACGAGCACGAGAGAGCGGAGGTGCGGGGGATCGGCAATCAAGTAACGTCTATTGAGTTATTTCGATGATTACCTAATTGCAACACGCTGATTGCAACGGAATGTTTTCATCTCGACTCTTTCTGTTTTTATTTGCGCAAATAAAAAATATCGTATATTTCTAGTGACTGAAATTAAATGTGTTACGTCATCGCGAAAAAAATTCCACGCTACATTCCGTCATGCGTATTATTTACGAACACTGTGTAACTATGTGTGTGTATGTGTGTATGTGTGCGTATTGAAAAAGTTGCGAAGAGGGAAATTGGAGTGCAGTTAACTCTTCTTCGGTGAATAAACATTAAGTAAACAGCAGACAATTGTTGCGAACAAGCAAAAGGTAAGGAAAATACGAATAGCATTAATATAAAAATATGCGCGCGTAAAATGTTATTTACGTGTATGATCAAGCGGATATATCGCTCTGATCATGTTAAAAACATCTCGTCTGAAATAAACGCGATTACGAGTTACGATTACCCGCTTTTACACGAAATTGAACCACTGATTGATCGACTTGAGATTTATTGCGACGAACGAAAATCAGTCCCGCTCGGACATTATTTTCACGCAGAAACGCGACTTCGTTAATTGTAGATCGTAACATCTCGCTTCGAAAGAAGTACTTCACTGTGTCGACTGTAGTCGACATCGTGTCTCGATTTTTAATTCGACTCTCCGTCATCTTAATGACGACTATTTATCGTCGGTTTGCCAGAGAAAATTTGGCAACGACTTACTGGGACAATGATATTACGCTCGTCATGCTACAATTGATAATCGTGTGTAAATAAGCGAAATAATTAGAATAATTTTTTGAAGCAATAAACATATGTTAACTTTTATAAAGATTTTTTTCATATATTATCAACAATAATGAAAATTTAATTTAAAACATAATTCAACGCAAACTTGTAAAGGAGAAATGATATTTATTGATGAGAAGAATTATTACGATACTTCAACGGTTAATTTATTAATTAAGATAGAATATGTAAGATTTTTCAGCGTTACCAATACTAATAACAGCAAGCTGTTAAAACTTAAAATTAGACAGAACAGAAAGATTAAATTCGCGTCTCCCGCTTATTGGTGGTCGCGACTTAATTTCCACGTCCGCAGATTTATAGGCCTTGAATCGCTTTAATTATGCAGAGGTTTGAGATCAAGTCTCAAAATCCCAACCGAATCTTCTTTGCAAGCCGATAATTTGGCGACCATGAATGGCGGAAATTCTGCGAGGCAGTAGCAATTGTCGATCGTTATCGTCGCGAAGATATCGCGAATATACAAAAGACAAATTTAGCGGAACTTTGTCTTTCAATTCGAAACATCTAATTGTAGTCATCTTTTGTTTTGTTCCTATCAAAAGCGACGTCACGTTGTTTGAAAACGCTCTTGAAATAAAGCAAACAATATTGTCGTGTCGAAGAAGATAGTCAATCGATCGCACATTCGTTGCTGCGACTTTCGGTTACATCGGTACATCGCGCTCGGCAATGAGTAAACAGAAACAGATAGATATATCGAGAGGGAAGTGTATATACAAGTAGATATATGGCATACGGCTGTATGGCAGCTACATGCAGGGATGACCTGATTTGTATTCGCCGGCAGAGCAGCGAATTCGCTAACTCCAACGAAAACCCACATCTTCCGGAGTTCCGGCGTTTCTCGCTATTGGTCACGCTTTGAATGCAAAAGCGACTGAATTGTCTTGCATAGACAAAGGAACGTGTAATTTTCTGCAAATTTCTACGATGCCGAACCAAGGCTGGAAATATAATCTTTTCGATAATGTTTCGAAGACAGACGCGCACGTAAAAGTACAAAACGCCAAGTACATAGAATAAATATATATAATAAAAATGAGTATATATGTAAATAATCTTAACCTCTTTTTTTTGTTCAACGAAATATCTGATGAGCTATCAGCGACGCAAATAATGTGAATTATTTGGTCTTTTACTTTGAAAAAGATAGAGCACAAGCTAATTCGGTTTGATCATCAAAATATAAAGAAACAATAACAGATCCGAAGAGAATCTTTCTTTATTTCAATTATACAACACACATCCAATTTCCTTTAACTTCTGCTTTTTTATTCTTATTGAACATAAACATACATCTTTATATTTTCATCACATCAATTTCGAAATCTAAATTGTATTTTATATTTTTATTTTTTTAATAGTAGATAACAGAAAATTTTATCAAATTGATACGTCTTTTGTTACCTATTACGCATCTCCGACGACCTTTTCTTTTTGTTATTTAAAATTATCAACTTTAATAAACAGCTTATGAACACATTGCAATTATCGCGGCTCGATAACGTCGTACTTTGTCTGGCGCGGCGCAATCACAAAGATTTTGCATTGGTTTAAAGCATTTGTCATCTTGTAACCAATGCATTTGGCGCTCGGAATTGAGAAAAACTTTTTTTTCACTGTCATCCTGCTATGGTGTTTTCTTTCCTAATCACGAGATCACGCGTGAACGAGCGAGCTAGCGACATCAGATTCACCGGCTTATTCGTGCCGTGCGTCATTGCGTCGCACGCTACTCAGCAATAACAAACGGAAGAACGGCAGTGAACGGCAAACAACGATTAAGCAACAACGTGTTACAAAAATCGATACTGCGTTACCATGCCATCTGTGTGAATCACAATTATCGATGCCGCTTCGCGCATACCATCGATTATTGTCGCGAAAAAATCCGCTCTAAACAGAATTAAGATGTAGAAGATAAACTATAAAATATTATAACAGAAAAATATAATATTAATTATACACTATATCACATTTCTCAAAAGACTGGAAAAATTATTTGAGCAATAAAGAAAAATATAAATATATGTAGCATTAATTATACATTATATTTTTTATTTACATATTTTTTTATTTACATATTTAGTCTTGCGCTGTTATTTACTAAATATCAAAAAACAAAGATCATGTAGATCATAGATAAAGTAAAAGATAGGTCAATGCAGCGCGTAAACAGTGACACAAAGAAAAGAAGAGAAAAATATTCAAAAGTATTTTCAAAAAGTGGATCTCTCTCTTTGAAAACGGGAAGAAAAATTTTTGCGCATTCTTATGAATGCCCAATGTCCTAATTATTGGACTTGATCTAAAGACACTGAAGACAAACATACGCCTTTGAAATCTAGCATGTGCAAACAGCGACTGGTTGTGACTACGGCAATTTCTCTCTCGTATTCAGGTACGCAATAACTAGAGAAGGTTGATTACGCTACAACAGAATTCGGACATCGAAGAAAAAAATATTTTTTTGATAAATGTAGATGTCAAATGGCAAGTAGACGCCATAAATAAAAAAAGAAGAAAAATAAGAATAGTATTGTCAGTGCGTCTGGGACACCCCATCGAATAATGAAATTAAAATGGCGGCATCTAAATAAAGGAAAGCGCGCGCACGGCGTTCGTGACAAACAAAAAATCTCTCAAATCTGTTCAGATACTGCTGCGCAAACCGTCTTACCAAGTAATAGCATCTATTATTAACTATACTATAAGATCTAATTTTGACGGCAACATGTTTGGTATCTACCATCAAACCAAATAAATTGACGGCGTTCTCGTCGTCGTCAGGTTAGGTTAGGTTAGGTTGCGATACCAGCGTTCTTTGTTCAAATGAATTATTAAGGAGAATATAACACGAAAAAATAAAAGAAAGCTTATGCTTAATTTTTAATTACTTTATATACGTTCCAAGAATCTTAAATAAATAATTCTTCAAACAAAGTATATATCAAAAGCTACATATTTTCTTGATTGTTTTAAAACTATAAGTGATATGTGCGATGCTACTTTTAAAATAATCAATAGTTACTTATCTTTTAAGTTACTATTTATTACTATCTTCTAAGTTATTAACCTAACTCATTTGTAACCTAACCTAACTCATTTGTAACAAAGAACAGAGTTGACTCATATTTGTTTGTCAATAATAGATTTACATATGAAGGATCGGAATTATTTAAGACTGCGCGAGAACACGTGGCTTCGCGAAAAGAGACTAGCCAGTAACTTCATTACTAAAAAGACTTGTGTTACAAGATGATTGGCTTGACACTGATACTTTATTTACAACTCCGTTACATTATCTGCAGACGTCACATTACATATTTACATAACCAGCTTATGCTGTATTGAATTTTTAAAAGGGCGACTGTGCATTAAATTCATAACGCTAGTCAATATTTAGAAATCTATATTCTAATAAGTTATAATATATATTCGCGGCTACTTAAGAACTGTGAAAACTCTTTTAAGTTTGATATATATAGATGCGTACTCGAATGTACACGTTGAAGAAGCTCGAAGCTTAAGCGAGATAATCCATTCAGATACAAAGAATCAGAGTTTCGACGTCGTTTCGCACAACTGCGTAGAATTATCAGAACAATCCGTCTGCATTATTATATCGTTCGGTCACGTATATTCTTAGCAGTTTAACTTTTTAAAGCGGCGTATACGACGAGACGCGATCCTTATTTTAATTAAATTTATCGCACGTCATTCAAAGAGTGCGTCGAACGATAATGTGCGTGATAATGCGGGCTATATGCTCGCCGATCTACTATTTCATCGGACTTTCTTTTGACCGCGCGCGTCCCGGTTTTATTTTCTCTCTTTTTCTCCTTTACTTCTTTTCTTCTGCGCTCCGTTCTTTTTATTTTTATTAATATCGTATTTATAGTCGGCGGAATTATTTATGCGCTTGGGAATAAATAAATAAATATATATATATATATATATATTTATATACATATATATATATATATGTATATATATATATTTATATATACATATGTATAAAAAGCGGCATCGCGCTCGAAGTACAGACATTTTGCATACCGGCGAAAATTCACTCTCATTTTGCTAACGTTTATATCACGCCATAAAGCACGGGAGGTACATTACGTGCACGCACACATGCACGAAAATCGCACATGCAACGTGAAGCCGACGCTTCGAGACCTAAAAGAAGCCTCGTAATAGCCGCCATAAACAATGATTTCGGCAACGTCGTTCAACACGCTGGTAGCGCACGACGATTGGGTTAAGGGAGCACATTTCCGGCGTTTGTATGTACATATATATATGAACGAGATTGAAGCTTAGTGACATCGGAAAGCTTCTCGACATCGATCTATTTTCGCGAATATGTATATCTGTTTTTTTCTTTGTAATAATATATCGCTTTCTGTTACACCACGTAATTTTGCAGAAACGTTCTTTGAATGTTTTGCCTTTTAAATGAGTATTTGATTTCGAGTGAATTTTAACGATAGAGGCAAATGAGTTGGCGATTGAGTTTCGAAGATTTGGACAGACTAACAGTCTTAACTGAAAAATATTACATAAAACTTTTTAATTTGAACGTTAACAATATTTATCTTATTCTTTATATATCGTATGTTCAAAGATTTAAGTATGGCCATTGTGAGATTAATGAAACGAACATCTTTTTATATTCTTATATAATGATCTATTCATGGTTATGACACGTATAATCACTCGGACAAAATAAGGAGATACTGAATTACTAAAAATTCAATTAACGGTGCAGCAACATAATTATCGGTAATGTAAATTTTTTCTTGTATGCGAAGTAACACTAGATTATAAATATATATGCCTGAATTTCATTCATCATCTCGCGCAATTCACATGTTTGTTCTACTTACTTCGACTTTTTATAAATATCTATTTGTGCTTCAGAACACGAACCTGCCACTGCTCAAGAAAATATTTACGTTTTCGTAATCGGCGCGATGTCGCCACAACGCGCGATAACGCGCGTATGGCAATCGACAGAACAAACGCCCATGTGTGTCCAAACCGACAAAAATGAAATCCATCGTTCGGCTTGATAAAGCCGAAATAATTTACGACGCACACACTAGCGCTTTGCTACCAAGCGTTTCTCTTTCGTTTATCCGAAAATTATCCGAGAAAATGTTTCAACATAACAGCGTAACTTTTGATAGGAAAATATCTTTAGAGATTTCTCCACGGAAAATCGTAGAAAAATCAGAATCACAGCTATTGGGTCGCGCGCGCGTGTGTGTACTTGTTAAGTTTTATATTTAATGATCTAATATATAGATTTTTTTAGTTTTGTAAAATGTTTTTTAAAAAATAAAAAATATATATGTACTTTATTTAAAATATATATATACATAAAAAGCTCATAAAATAAAATAGCTCATCAAAAATTTTATTAAAACTATTAATTAACATTACTATCGCATTCTCTATGCGTAGAACACATATTTGCAAATAAAAGAAATAGGATAACTAATAACAAAATCGAAGTAGAAGTTTTTAGCGAGCTTTGCATAAGAGATTGGGATTTAACTTTAACAAGTTATAAGAAAAAAGAAAATTATGTAATATTAATAATATCGCTCTCTAATATAGCTTAATTTTTTTCGTGCAATTTTATTCTTCAGATTTCTCTCCGCCACACGTGATAATTTTTCTGGATCAACCACTCCACGGTTGTTACTTGCATCCGCACGCGATTATACTTGGCGACCGGACAATCTGGCGCGCAACAGAACAACATCTATCACTTCTAGCTTTCTGGCGCTTTCGAAGCAATTAATCACCCAGCCACTGTTCGGTGTTCTCTTAACTCCCTTGCGATTCGCAGACCTCGTGATAACGCGTTATCGCGATCCAAGCATACGTCGTCCAACTATCGTCGCGTATATAAGTATGTGTCGATAGTATCGCTCCGATTCAGTCTGCGTGATTTCTCCTTCTTACTCGCAAGCTTGCCCGCAAAATTTATCGCACCGAATATTTATCGCACTTTTAGGACCGCATAAATTCCGCATTCGCAAATCTTTTACTTAACAATGGCGCAATGATAGCGGTGTGTGTACGCGAGTGTGCATCTTGCGTGCGTGAATATTTAACGCGATCACATAGAACTTACACGATCCAGCGTTAACATAAAACGTATGCACGTGCGCCTACCACGTGGGATTTGGTATTGGTTGTGTTTGATCGTAGAAGGAGAGGGAGAGGAGGAATAATGGAGAGAAACATTTTTCCCGTCGGCAGTCCCTGCATTCACGACGTTTACTCGGGGCAAATGTTCGACAGCCACGTGTAAACATGCAAATTGTGTAACTGCGCGCGCGTACACGCTCGGCTTATAAATTTGTCGAACTACCATAGGTCGAAGATGGTTAAATTATATTCGCGATCCGAAGTCGGCTTTTGTTACAAAATCGTGACCTATTAATAATGTAATCTCGCGTGCGATTAATGAGACGCGAATATCGAATCGTGATATACAATATTGAATCATATAATGCGACGCAAAGAATATCAAATTTGTAGCACGCTATTTACAGACAAATAAATAGAAATACTTTATTTGCGTAAAGTATTTCTATTTATTAATGCCATAATGTTTCTTCTCAGTATAGCGTCCGCGTACAATCTGCTGTTACTTTTATTTGACTATCTCAATAGGTACTTCATACGCTTATTTCATGCTGCGCAACTACAAATTCTTCAGTAAAAAAAAAAAAAATGAAATTGAAAATAGTAAATAATTTTCAAAATATTTTTGATTACAGTACTTTTTTCTAAGAAGAAAATTTAAAACAACTTAATAAAAAACTCATCAACTCACTTAACAAGAAAATTCAAGAAATAAAGAAGCATTTATTAAATTTGATATTTCACATATATTTGATTTCATTATCACATATATTTTTTGCGTAATTTATTTATTTTTATTTAATTATTATTTTCATGTATATGCTTCTATATATAATCTTTTAGAAATTTTAGTGATATTAACGGCGATAAATCATACAGATATTAAAATATGTAACAAGTAAACAACATGAGCTTAATTTCTGTCTGTGCGATAAGCGCGATTAGAGCTTCGTGATAATATATTATTGTCGAATTCTTCCGTTGGAAGTGATTGCCTTAAGAATTTTACTCACAATTGTTCCTCTCGTAAACAAACACGCGCAATATACGTCAATCTCACGTGAATGCGTTTATCGATTCGTGATTAATCAATTATCGTGAGCTTAATTAAGTTTACGTTATAATCACCGGTTTTACACATCATAGCGACACGACAACAGCTCGATCAATTGAACGATTACGTTCAAAAGATTTAAAACAAATTGTAATTGCTATGCAATCTAAAGTCTCGAATTTAAAACATAACTTTTATATTAATATGCTTAAACAATAGGGCATAGTTGAACTGTTTGCAGGATGTTGTGCACAATGATAAGATCGTTAGAATTTTAAACAAACGTATCACATCGTCAAGACTGACAATACCACAAACATGGACAACAAGTAACATTTTAACACAAAGACAAACATATTCCGTTAAGTAAAGAGAGTAATGGTTAGATTTAAGAACACTGAAAAGAACTAGAAATAAATAGTCGAAACGTTTGTTTAAAATTCTAACGATCTTATCATTGTGTACAACATCCTGCAAACAGTTCAACTACGTCCTATTGTTTAAGTATATTAATGTTTTTTAATAATTGAACTTGAAGACTCCGAAATTTAATTGATAACTTTTATAAATGTATGTTTGTGTATATAACATAACATATGCGTAAACTGTGTACTATGTTTGTGTACACATATGTGTGCACATCGACATTGTTTACACCTGAGGATGCCGAAGCGGTTTTGTAAGTTTTCGACTGAGTGTGAGCACGCGCGAGATTTTCAACATGCGAGTTTAATGAAGTTTAATAAAGTCAAGCGTTTTGTAATGAAATGTTATTAGACGGTACGTACTGTTCAACACGCCGTTTATCATTAATGAACAGAAAAGTATCTATCGTGCGAAAAATGTCATTGCGCCCGTTATTTATTACGACGCAGATCTTGCACCTGCGGACTGCATAATGTCGATCACTTTGTTACCTATGTGATTATGTATTATGTATCTATCGCATTATCGGATATGTATTTTCATACATGTGAAAGATAAGGTCTTATTATCGTTTGCGACATCGAGTGTCACGACGTCGAATGTCGCGATCGCTCGATGATAGAAATACTTAATATCGGGTCAATGTAATTTTCCAGCGTCAAGCTCATGTGCGCTATCTCCAGCGATGAATTTTATTGCGTTATAGCATTTTTATATTTATTTCTAATTTAGTTCATAATTCAGAATTTAGGCGGATAAAATTTGATTTGCACAAGATTCCCGTATTGATAATTTTATTAGGTATAGCTTACAGCTTCTTTTTTTTAACGTGACGTCGCGTGCTGTCGAGCCGTCACGTGAAGTCAAAGTAAAATACTCACACAGATGTATATTAGTAACCGGGCTAATCGCCAAAAAAGCAAGCGGACCTGACAGACAGTCCTTGGAAAATCACTAGTCGCAAAGTTAAAATTATCACAACTTATTATTATATCAACTTAAACGCCGCTATTTTAGAAACAAGACACGACGATCTCTATCTAATTTTAGAGGATATATTTGTATAATAAATACGAGAATAAGTGTTTCTCTTGTATATTTGAATTTTAAGATGATGATAATAAAGACGAAGGAGAAGAAGAAGTGCAAAGTAAAAGACACGTAGTTTGCAAAATAAGTTTTAAGTATAGCTTACCGAGAACAGTCTTCTTGTCGTCTTGGTGAAATATGAGGACATATTACGACATTTCTTGCAAGCCATCGTTAAAAAATCTATATAGCATCAAAATTTCTCTTTGAAAATTGCGATTCACTGACTCGAAATTTCACTTTTCGCTTTTGTCGTCACGTATCATACTCGCGCTCGGATCGAATCGGACGGTTATCGGACGAGGAATCTCGATTGCACGTGGATGCAGCGAGCGCCGGCGAGTATCTAAGATGCTGTCTAAAAGATGAAGAAATTTACGCTAGAGCGTATCCGAGATTCCGACACTGGCTACGCTCCAAGATCCAATTTACAAAACGAAGTGCTTCGACATCATAAAGAACTACGTAACGACTACGTCTCGTGAGTTCAATTTTTCATATCGAGCTGAAAATCCGCGCGTTGCATCCAGTAGTATATAAACGTGTCGTTTGACTAAGCATCGTCGTTATCGACGACGAGGACCTATAATGGAGAATTGATGTGGGGAGAAGCGGATGCTTAGCAATTAAATATACTGTCGATAGGAAACCAATGCAACGTCATCACGTTGATAAAACTATTAAATGTATACGTCATGTACACATGATTTTGTCATCGTTTTTTATTGTACCAATTGGTGTGACGCAACACAATGCGCAATACAAAGAGCTTGCGGCTCGTGCCGCAAAAATGCAGCAGCGCATATATTTACGAGTTTATTGTACCAGCAAAGCTAGAGGCTTTAAATAGAGTAACATTCATATTCTGACAATTCAATTTTCAATTATAAAATTAATCTCGATTATACTCCTACTTCAACAGTAATAACACTAAACATTTACGAGCCGTTCCAAAAAACTTAGAAAGTATTAAATGTGAGCTATTATATGACATACCAATACATAATTGAAATATGTGTTAAATCTTGAACAAATTTAAATTGTTAAAAGATATTTAAGATATTTTTATATCCTCGCAGAAGTCCATATAGCGATCGTTCGTAGGCAAATCAATAGTGCGCATAACGGTGCATCGCACATAATTACAATGCATCGTGTAACTTGCGGCCGGCCGTACGTCGCTGACGATATCCGCGTCACGCGGCTGTCGTGACGAAAACACGCGTTCACGTAAGCGTCATCCAGAGTACGGAGAGCGATCGACGTCGGTTTCCTCCCACGTCGTTCTCGTTTCCCAACGTGTAACGTCTTATCGCTTCTCGATTGAAAGCAGACTTCCTGCGGTTCGATATAGATACTGTTAGCTTCTAACAAGATGGACAGTGACGACAATCACGTCATCATGACATGATATGAGAAAATTAGAAAATTGGGAAAGAAATCGATTTATTTACTCTGCGTGTTGTTTGCTAGTAGAATAAAAAATAAAAACTGAATTATATGCATAATTAAAAAATAACGTATAAAATCATAAATATGTAAGACATTTAAAAATATTTTTTGTTCAAAATATTAAGAAAAGAATATCGCTGTACTAATCTTGTAATTGGCACCAATATCAGAACTAAATAACTGAAATGTATTCTTATAAACATGTTTATCAGAGATTAAGAGAACTAGTTATTAGACAAATATTGTATAGATAATAACAGATATCTCAAGTACAAATATTGTACAGATAATAATAGATATCTCTATCGTACTGGAAAAATTTTAAAAGATAACTCCCTATTTTGAACACGATAATAATTCACGAATGCAACCGAGATAGAAGAAGAAAAAAAATAGACAAATATTTGTTATGTACCGAGCTAAAATTGAGCACGTTTACTTGGCTTCGGAAAATTCAATTAGCTCTCTGAATAAAATGAAAATCATGTAACATTAACACGTCGCTTTCATGAAAATAGCGCTGTAAGATAAAATTGTGGGTGGACAGATAAGATTCGATTAGACCGCCAGCAACGTCAACTATTTTATGACATTTAGATAATGTTGTGATGGAAAAAAATTGTGACGTCAATCGGCATATAATCGATAAAACGTGTACAACTCTAATAAAATACTATATTTATGAGCGAATTTTATCGACAGCTATAACAATTTCTATTTGTCTGCAAGTCTATATACATATACATATACGAGGGCGGTCCGATAAGTACTTAGCCTCACTGCCCGATGGTGTCAGTATCGCAAGAGAGATTACTATCGT
>QVOB01025026.1:0-22219 GCA_014839585.1 Pseudomyrmex concolor
CCATCAAGAAACGCAATTTCTCCGATCTTTTTGATTTCGTAAGATTTTTTTTTTATATCGTAAAAAAATACAATGAATAAAATATTTTTTCGTACAATAAAAATATACAGCTGTCTAAATGTAACTTATATCAGTGGAGAGCACTGAACATGCAATTGATTTCCATTAAAGCCAACCGATTAATTGTTACGATCCGAGATTGCAGAATACGTAAAGACCGGTTTATATCAGATTACATTCGTGAATCGCATACAGAATGTTCAAAATGATAAAAAAAAAAAACTCCGAGAGAATCACTGATTAAATACCGATTCGAGTCTTATCTAATCTTTATGTAAAACGAAAGATACTTTTTTTGTCGTTAATAAACTATAAAAGATACGCGAATATCTGTCAGCGATTTCAAATATACCAATTTAAACCGCGAATTAATGTAATTTCACGACAAGCGGCGGTGAATGAAGCGCGGATGTGCAACCGTAATTAATCTCGAAGTACATGGTGTTCACTAAAGAGTTCAAGGTAGTGAAAACCCATTTAAGTCGCAGCTTATTACTGTTACCATTCTGTTGCGTGACACACATAAAGATTTGAAGTTTCGATAAAATTGAAATATATTTCCTGAAAAGATGTAACTTCAACAAAATTTTTATAAACTCGATATAACAAAATATGGAAGTCCGCGTAAGTAGAACATTCACTATGTACGAAACATGCGGAAATTGACAAAGCTAATTAACTGCTTCAATTAAAGTTTGCATTCATACATAATTCGCTAATTTCGCGGTAGCTTTTCATAGTCATCGTAATTACTACAACAATTTTACAAGACAAAAAAAATTTTTCACGAATCCACGAGCATTTTAGTTGATTCATAATACTATCTTGTATTCACGAGCAAATTTTGTACCAATGAGATACGAAACGTTCCGTGTAAGTTTACACGAGTGTCGTGATTGTAAGACAATATCGCGGCGAGACTTGTATTTGCATCGTGACATTTTAGGCGCGAGATAGAAAGAGAATCGGATGTATTGAAATGTTGCAGATTCGTGATAACGCGGATACGATCCGCGATAACGGGGCTGCTGCTGCTCTCGGTGACAGCGCACTGTGACGGTCTACAATATCAACCTCTCGACTCTTATATAAACGGGGAGGAGTGCGCCTTGATCCTGGACTCGCGTGGAAGAACCAGCGTTTACGACTACACCTATAATTTACTTCGTGGATCGTTGTAAGTACCTGCGGAGCAAGACCGCGTGCGAATCCACGCAACGATAGCGATCTTAATTTATATAGGGAAAGCCAACGCGAAAGAGATGTTTCTTCGAAGTGATTGAAGTAAGTCGAAATAAACACTTTTGTGAATTTCTTACACAGTCTGTTAAATAAATCGTAATTTTGAAATCATCACAGATATGAACAATTATCGCCTTATTATGCGTTTACTAACTGCATTGAAGTGCACATTGCGTTTATGTAATAAAGTGCGTCCCAACACTCAAGAGGTTAGAGAAAGCGGAGGACTTTAGTCGCGCAGGACTTTCACTATCATCCTGTTCCCGCAGGATTGGCGACCTCCAGTGCGACCTTACCGGTTCTTAAGCCACGTACCTACGTACATTCTAGACAGATCATTCGGCGTGAAACGTTTCGCGTGTTTAAGATCAACTAGAGATAAAATCGTATCGCTTTGTGACGATCGTAAAATTAGCTCGTCGGACTTTTAAAAGCGGTCATTGCCAGACAGGATCGCGCTTTATGGTGCTGAGCCGTAAAAGATCGTCGTGTAACTGTTACGTATCGCAATAAACCTCGTTCTGTTCTATTTATTATACAAAGAAAATTATGTGCACAAAATCATAGAATTAAAACAAAAACTTTTTTGCGTAAACTATTTTATTTCTAATCAATTTTATTAAAGCAAGTATTAATTTTGATAATTTTTTGGATTTTAACGCGGTTTTTGCGGCAAAATTCCTTAAGAGCGCTATTCGCTTTCCGTATTCGAGAGCACGTACGACTGACTCGCGATTAAACACGTACACAACGAAATCTTACCACCGCTAATTGAACCTGTTAAGCGCGTCGCTAATGAGATACAAGAGAATCGCGCGTTACGATAAAATCGCTTTGAAGTAGATTGCCAAAGATGCGGCGACCGAAACGTGGAGGAAGCGACCTCGTCGATGAAGAGAGAATCAATTGTAGACTAACACGCTATATATTATCAACGTCCTTAACTACACGGATCATTGGCAACCGGGAGTGTTCAACGCAGCAACACGTGTTGCGTTATTAAGAACTCAATCCTTGTCATAACAACGTATTAAGAATATATTTGTGTAATAAGTGTATAAAGTTTACTTTCAAATATTTTAGCTGAATCTTTAATATAAAAATATTTGTTCTTCTAATCAATAATAACGGAAAAGAGAATATAGAATAAAAAATCAAAATGTGTGAATAGAAATTATTAATTATCTAGTAATCACAGATAAACGTAATCGGGCATAGGCATGCAAGTCGCGCGATCTAATCTGTGTCGATCGTTAGCCGACGTTGTAAAGCTGTCCGATTAGCGATATCACGCGTCTTCTAGTGGAAGCAGTTGGAATGTCAAACAGGTGCCCGGGGACATGACATAACGAGATATAGCCGAGTTTGCAATTGCACCGCGAAACGATATACACGGTCAATTTAGAAATCAGGATTTTGCTCGTGTTGTCGGCTGTGAAAGTGATAATGTTTCGAAAGGATATTGTAAAAAAAGAGTGAACGAGAACGGATGTACGACGCGTGAAAATAATATGTCCTTTGCAATCGTTGAAAGTGTTGCAACGCGAGTAAAAGGGCGAATTATTCCCGAACGTCACGGAGAAGCATCGCGTGCCGTGATCGCGACACGATTATTAAACGTGCCGTGTTAAAGTACAATGTAAGATGCAATTTACGGTCGTAAAAAAAATTATAAGATATTTTTCTCAGCATTTGCGTTTACTATCAACGTCGCTCTGACCAGTTATGGTAAGTGCGTCGATGCACGACATCATTATAAAGAGTGCCGTCGTTATTATTACGTCAACTGTAACGTAACGGTCGGAGCACTCGACCGTTATTAGACACGGGAAGCGATCTCTCTCATCTCTCATCTCTCGACTTTGCATCTTAAGCAAGCATCTTTAATTGATTTATTATTCATACTGCTTACAGCACTTTTTAGCAACACTTCTGCCAGCCGTTCGCTATTTTGCGACTCGTTGTCTTACATAGATCAAACGAGTTGAGATCTTGTTATGCTAAATAATGCATTCGGGTGAATGTAAACTCGAAGTTTAATTGTCGTAACATTTATATTTATATCAAGTTTCGAAAGTGTACTAGTTTATATTGTCGTAACGTCGGTCAGCAAAGTATCAGATCGAAAAATTGATATTGAAAATATCGAGATTTTATAAGTTATTGATGACCGTCGCGCAAAAAAATCAAAAGCGGAAAGAGAGGCTAATATGCAATATGGAGAAACGCGCGAAACCGGTCAGTCTTCGTCGACACCGAGCAGCACGTCTAGTGATATATTTCACGGCGGAAACAGGATATGAAAGTCAATTCGTCCGCCTTCGCAGAAGATCACGTCTAGGATAGTTTCGAATTACCTTGATACAAAATATCCGCGCGCGCATGGATGCTCGTCCGTATGTCTGTCTCTCTCCGCGAGCAAGTCCGCGTTTCGCGCGCAAGGCTCCCGAGTCGGCTTCTGACGAAAGTAGGCTACGTTAGGTAATTAACCCGCTGGTGCGAGAAAGAAGAGAGAAAAGAGAGAAGAGAGGACTGTAAATAATACTCGCACTCAAAGAGATTGCAAGCGTGCGTTAACTTTCATCCTTGTTTTTTTTTGCTACCCGCAGTCCCACCACAGGAGGAGCTCAAACCTGCATCACGTACGATGCGGTAAATCATGCCTACGTCGAAGCGAGGAAGCGCATCAGTGAGTGTATCAAATTTCATTAAAAACTAATTAATTATACGCGCCGGTCGGTGCAATTTATCGTTCACGATAATTTAATATGACGTGGAGATGCTCGTAATCGATACGAATTTATTACAATTGATCGCCGTGCATCTTTCACATTGCTGATGTTTAATTCATTCTTTTTTATTATTGTTTCTCCGTCATACATTGTTTTGCAGACGTCGCGAGACCTAAGTCGGATATGTGGCGACCGGAAGACTTGGCAACAGTCGGCGAGCTGCTTCTCGATATCAGCTCGAATCTCGCGCACACGTAAGTCTATAATTCCACGCATCTCTACGACGGATATTCTTCTCGGATCTTCGATCGCGTTTTCATTTTTTTCTTTTTTATTTTACTTTCTGATTATCAATGCTCAGGTACGGACTAAGTTTTGAGGAAATCGAGAAGAGCTTGCCGCTAATTGACACTTCGAAAACGTTAATTCGCGAGGTCTGTCCCGCTTTTCTCAGCAACGTAGAATGTCGACCGGGCAAATATCGGAGATACGACGGTCTCTGCACAAACTTGGAGAATCCAACGTGGGGATCCACTCTGTCGCCTTTCGCGAGGTAAACTGTAACGTTTTTTCTAAATTTTCCACAAAAAATTGCGCGTTTTGTTATTTTTCAACTTTTGTTTTAGGTTGATGAGCCCTCGATTCGCGGACGGCCTCTCCGCGCCAAGAATATCTATAACAGGTCACGATCTACCGCTGTCTCGAGTCGTGTCGCGCACCATGCACCCGGACGAGGGTTACCACGATCACGCCGGCACAGTTATGATAATCGCGTGGGGACAATTCATGGACCATGATTATACTCTGACCGCCACGCCTCTAGGTACTTTACATTCCGAAACACAATTCTCTCTACGCGCCGGAAAGATCCGCGCGAGTGTTGAAATCACTGACGCGCGGATGTTTCGGCGATTTCAACGTCTTTTCGATTTCTCTTTGCTTTGATTAACGAACGAAAAAATACGAAAGTATTAAACTATAATTTATATAACTAACTATATATATTTTACATTTTATTTAACTATTGTTTTTTAAAGCATAAGAAAACAGTTTTTAAAGAGATAAAGACTATTATGTAAGAACTGACAGCCAACCGTGACACGTAATGAATTTCAGAGAAAGGAATAACAAAAAGCTTGAACGGTATCGCTTCATCTATCACGCCCTGTTGTAACAATTAAAAGCCTTCAATTCAATCATGCAACTAGAATTGAAATTGCATCAAAGTAATGATATCGAGATATTTGATTTAATGCGCTTATCGTTCGCTCGTTCTCGGAACCGAACCCTTTTCATGTCGAAACGTTTACCCGAATAAACTAATCACGTGTCACATCTGGCAACGTTTCCGAGCGGTGCTCTTCGATTGCGCGAATGTGTCAGACTTAACAACCTTCTAATCTGCCAAGAGACATAACTGTGCGGACACACTCTATTGCCAATTATCGAACTCCTTCTCGGAAAAGCGAGAATAATTTAGAAATCCCGCAATCTTGCTTTATATATCCCTCGGGCGGTTCCACCGGTGTTTTCTATAAGAAAGGATAATTAATCAACGATTTTCCTTTATCTGGCTTGACCGCGTTTTATTGCGACATCCGAGAAAACATATAGTGGACACTTGCAATGTCCCGTGCAATCGCGAGAGCCGATTTATCCCGCACGCGAATATATGAAGAGTACGTGATTGAAAGGTGTTTCCTGTCGCGCTTCGCTATCATTACGTATCGATCATCACGTTCACAGATCCCTTGAACCGAAACGACCCGGAAGAGTGCTGTTCTCGACCGCCGCATCTAAAAAATCCTTACTGCAACGAGATCCTCGTACCAGACGACGACTATTTCTATCGACTGTTCAATGTACGCTGCATGGACTTCGTTCGCGCTTTTCCCGCCGTTCGACCTGGCTGCCGTCTCGGTTCCCGAGTGCCTTTCAATCTTCTTACTGGTGTACTGGACGGTAACACCGTTTACGGCATCACGGAAGCTTTTGCTAGGTAAACTACGACGATTTGCTAACTCGAGTAATATTCTTTTTACGACGTTATCTTTGCCACGTAATTTTACCTCACGCGCTTTTTAAGAAAACTCCGAACGGGCTACGGTGGATTATTGCGAATGAATCCAGTCTTCTCCGAGTACGGACTCAAAGATTTGTTACCGCTAAAGTTGGATATACCGGACGAAGGATGCACTCGACCGAATCGATCCATGTACTGCTTCGAAGCTGGTAACTTTATCATATATTTATTATAAAACATTATCTGCGTATGTTGTTTCGAATAAATTACATTAAATTTTGTAGACTGCATGCACAAATTAATACAAAATTTCTTATATAATAATGTGCATAATAATTCTTAGTACTTTTTAATTTTTTTTTAATATGCAATTGCAATCAAGTACACTGAGTGGTATTGCAGTCGTGACGAATCAATCACTCCGGCATTGCTAATAGTAGACCGTCTTTTGCAAAGCGGCAAACGTAGCCATTTAGAACGCAATACAGAGCGCGGTTTATTAGTCCGATTGTACTCGTTTGAATTCGCAGTGAGAGTATTTGACGCATGAATCAGCTCGAATGCAATTCGCTATTTCTAATTTTTGTCGATTTTTCTGCGTCTGACGACACGAAACAATAAGGCAGTAAGTCACGCTCGTTACTACCTTCTCGTGACGTTGCTTACCAATCGATTTTTCGAGATATAATTGACGCGAGAACGACTCCGCGCGATTTCGCGTAGCACTCACGTGTTGTTTCGCCCATCCAGACATCGTTTTTCTATGTCAATTCGTCGATCACCTAAAAAACTTTGCCGGCGGCGTACGTACAATGAATTCGGTCGGTGAGACAAAACAGCGCCGATAATTGTGCACTTATCGCGCATACATAATCTCCGATTACATAAATCACAAATATCAGAACCGGAGAATATAAACGCCAACTCGTGCCATAAATCTCACCCACATCAACCATGCGAGCATTCGGCACGCGGCGTCTTCCGTACTCTGTGTTTACGTTAATCGCCCGTTGCGGCAAAATCGTTGCCGCACAAAATTAGCTGCCGCCTTATTCAACTTTTTCGGAATTTCGCACATTGCGAGAGAGTAGAGTTTCGTCTTTGCTATCACCGGTAGATACAACTCGTGCGAGTATCGTATGATTATCAGCATGCCTAGCGATATGCAACGTGGGTGAGAAAAGGAGTGGTTGTGTGACGCAAGGACGTCGACTTATACGAAGCAGCGTAAGAATATTATAAAAATCGCGATACCTGTTATTTTACCGAGACATTCAAATCTGTTCTACACAATCTGACTTTGTTCGTCACACGGGAAAAAGATGGATAAGATCAATAAAGAATGGAAATTTCTCGTTTCCACTTTTATTGTAACACAAAAATTAAACGGGGTACGCTTCAATAATAAAGTCATTAGACTTGGAAATTTTATCGTTCGATCATCTTTAGTTGAATTGTCCGACTAATTAAAAAGTTAGTGTAACGCAACTAATAGATCGATAAAACGGTATGCTGGGAAAAGAAAAAAATCGTCGTAATTTATGTTTATCGCAGAACGAAGAATGTTGTTAGAATGTGAAATGCATTATGCGCGGCGGCGAAACTAAAGAAATTATTCAGTTCTCTGTGAAACTATCGAATACCTTCGTGAAAGAGAATAATAAATATAATCAACTTTTTGAGATTCCAGACCAAATGTACATTATATCGGTCGTCGTTGCTTTCAGGCGAGATTCGCGTGAACGAACAGCTGGTGCTCACTTGCATGCACACGCTGCTAGCGCGAGAGCATAACCGGATTGCCAAAGAATTGGCTGTTTTTAATCCGCACTGGGATGACGAGATTCTCTTCCAGGAAACTAGACGCATTGTCATCGCGGAAATACAGCACATCACCTATAACGAGTTTCTGCCGATATTACTCGGCAAAGATGTCATGGAGAAATTCGGACTTCTCCTCGAGAAGGAAGTAAGCGGAACTTTGATGATATTCGAACACAAATGTTTTACAAAAAAATAACTATAACAATAATATGCAAATACGCATAAATTACACGAAAATATGCAATTAATCACGATGTAAATGAAAATTATTTTACCGGATCGTTAAGCAGAAATAAGCGCGCGTTGTTGACTGAAATATAACGACGTGTCATATATCTTCTGTTTATTTTTATGCCGTTCCGACAGGCATTGATAATCGGGGTATAATAACGTCAACGTTAAAATATTAATTTCCCACAGAATTACTGGGATGGACACGATCCGAGCATAAATCCAGGCGTAATTGACGCCTTCGCTGCTGCCGCTTTTAGATTCGGCCACTCGTTATTGCCCACGGCTGTGGAACGGTGGAGCAAAGCGCATAAATTTATTGGTAAGCGATTTGACGCAACAAAAGTACACCGCGCACGTAATAGAAGTGTTACTCTCTATAATTAATTTTTTAACAATTCCGAAAATTTATTTTTAACTATTCTAAAGCTTCGAAGAGACTGTCAGACTTGATTAGACGACCTTACGATCTCTATCGCGCCGGTGTGTTCGACGAATACTTCATGGGCTTGATGAATCAAGTTGCCCAAGCTATGGATGATTCCATAACGCAAGAAGTAAGACAGCAACGTAGCACAAAAACTACAAATTATAAATACGAACTGAACTGCATGAATTATTTTTTACAGGTGACGAATCATCTATTCAAGAAAGCGGGAGCAAAACACGGACTGGATTTGGTGTCTTTCAATATGCAACGCGGTCGTGAATTCGGTATTCCAAGTTACATGGAATTTAGGTGAGTAAATCGATCGTTAGTCAAATCTGTTCGAACATTAACATTCTAATAATTTAATAAACAGGAAATACTGCGGCCTTCCGGAAGCAAATACTTTTGACGAACTGTTCGGTTCTATGCCGAACGAAACTGTCAGGCGGTACAGCACTATCTTCGAGTAAGTATCGCGAGTTCGCGGCGATAAAAGAACCTTGAGCACAAAAGAGCTATCGATCAAATTTTGCGTCTTATTATTAAGTCGGAATCCGGTCGCGAATTCTATAAAAATAGCGCATTCGGAAGTAACGGCTTTATCTCGATCTGATTTTTTTTTTTTTTTTCAGACATCCAGCGGACGTCGATTTATGGTCGGGCGGTGTGTCCGAGCGACCGCTTCCGGGCAGCATGCTCGGGCCAACCTTCGCCTGTTTGATCGCCACGCAGTTCGGTCACACACGTCGCGGCGACAGATTCTGGTACGAGCTGCCGAACCAGCCGTCGTCCTTCACTCTCGGTAAGAACCTTTCAAATCCGTGAGAATCGCGCGCGCCAAGGACTCGATAATCGAAATATCGCCGATGCTTTCTAAAGTCGCGTTACTTTTACTTTTCCAGAACAATTGAACGAGATTCGCAAGGCGAAGCTTGCTAGAATGATTTGCGACAACACCGATCTGATCGATACGGTGCAAATTTATCCGATGGTTCTTCCCGATCATGAAATGTAAGTAAAAACCAATCATAATTTACGCGGAATAAATAATCAAAAATTCGCGAGATAAAACGCACACATCCAAGAATTGAAAAAAAAATAAAAATAAAAATAATCTTTTCAATTACTTTACCGCAGAAATCCCCGAGTCTCGTGTCGAAGCGGCATTCTCCCCGGGATTGACTTGTCAAAATGGGCCGAATACCCGACGACGAGTCACGCCGCACAATACGTGAGTAATTTTGCAGGCCAGTACGGGCAGTTGGGGAAATGAAAGACAAAGAGAAAGAAAGAAAGGGTCAGATTTCATCACACTAAATAAGCAGAGTGCCTCACGCAAAACACCACCGCGCAAACACCAACCGAGCCACTAGCCAGGAAGTCCGAGCCCTTAGGCACTCTATAATTCGCGACCACCCCGTAGGCACGCACGTGTTGAAGTAGAGCAAAAATAATTAGATTTAATAAAACATGCTTTCGTTGAGAACAAATCAATTATAAACTATAAGCGCGAACAGATCACAGAGTAGGCCAGTGTCGATAGTGCTCGATTAGCCGTTTCGTAATTTCTCATTTATCAAATAGATACGATCCTAACGTATGAACTAATTTCGATTATAGAATAATATCGACTGATTGATTAATTAAAGATCACGCAATACTCATATATCGACTCTGGACTTCCACAGAACATCTCTAACGTCTACAGTAATCCATGTCAAAATGTACATATAGCTTTTTTATAGTAGAAGTACGTCGTGCTTCTCTCGTACTGTGCACTCTTCGTACACTCATCAGTACATTTCAGAAACATTTCTCATCATCTAACTGCTATTTATGCTATTTATGATTGTGTAATGTTACGGTTTGAATGTTGCGTATGACTGCACAGAGGTTTCACATACAATATGCTTTTCTCTCGCGTATGAACTCATACAATTTTTTTCATTATTGTTTTTTTTTCTTTTTTACTTTAGCGTTATTTACTAAATATATTACTAAATATATAGCGTTATTACTAAATATATAGCAATTTAAATACCGAAATATCTGCGAATATATTGCATTTTTCACTTTTTTACACTGTACTTCAACTCACAGATAACTCCGTTCGAAAAACACACTACGTGTTAGTTAAAAAATTTGTCATTCTGGGAAATACATCCCTCTGTACATAGCGACAATCAACTCAAATCATTCTTTGCATATTTATCACAGTAATGACAAATCAAAATATCGTGTGTAGCTTTTAATTTCTGTTTCTCGATTAGTAAAATAAACACATCCATGTAAAAGTTTATTGATAATTTCTTTTTTTTGTTTAAAGTTTTTTGATTTGTCATTATCGATCTATCAACATCTCCTCAACAGAATTTATACTTTTTTTTTTAGCAATGCTTGATATCTAGTCCACTCAATACTTTGCGTAAGCACTCTTCATTTTTCAATCGAATTACACTGTAAACGTTTGATATATCACATTTATCAAAGACATGCTATTGAATAAAAGAATTTTATTTTGTGTGCCTATAATGCGAAGCGCGATCATTTGACTATGTATTCAAAGACAATTGCGAATGGTGTATTTCTGTAAGTTGAATTCTCTGAATTTCCTCTCCGGAATATCGCATATTTCGACTGTATGCAAAATTTTGTATAAGTGCCATTTCTCTATTAAATAATATACTTTGATACAATACAAAAAAGCCGATTTTTTTTACCGATCTATTTTATATCTCGCGCGTATAAATTATTCCTATTGTTTTCTACACATCATCTTCCTAGTCTACGTTTTCACATCTCTGACACTCACAGAATCAGATGATCGCATTTGTTTTCAAACACGTGATTGTACACAGAGACTTATATATCGTCCTAAATGTTCCGTTCCACGCATTTCCCCGCCAACTGCGCCTATGCACTACCCACAACACATTAGAATCTACCTACAATCACCTATATTGTACTATAGCGATGGGTGGAGGAGCAATTGCTTGATGTACCGGGACGTCCGGTGAAACCGGCGATGGTGCGGGAGCACTACGACAGGCGGCAAGCTTACCGAATCTTCTTTGAGAATGTTAATGGCATTGCTTCGTATCTGGGATTCACGAGAAAATAGCCGCAGTGCACTGCGGGGGACAGAAATTACGTTCGATCCGTAAAATATCTACCTTGTGTGTCATTACTGCGCTCTACGGACACTATCTCAAGTGCATTACGAACGTGAAAATAAATTACATTTAGCAGTTTAATAACAAACGAACTGAATTTTGTTGGTTATCAAATGATAAATCGTTATTTTTCTACTTTGTTTCTACTTTTAGTCTATTCTCAATGCGTCGTAATAATTATGACTATATCACGAAGCTCCTTCAAGCTTCTTTATCAAATGCGTAAACGCATATTACGAAATATGAGCGTGTTCGCTTTATTTTCCAAGTGGCATACAATCTAATCATTGTTTCAATAATAGATTGCAGATAAATGTGTAGATATTAAGAGAAACTATGCAATATTGTTTATGTCAGTTACTGCTTCAGGTATTATTGTAATGAGCCGGATGTAAATATTCACAGTGGCTCAAAACTGTGCACGACTCATTACGGATCTATGATCGAAATGTAATATTTTCTACTGTAATAATGTAGTTTGTGTATTGTTATTTTTGTACATAATGACAGCAAAATAAAATTCACTTTAACAAAAGTTTGATAAATTTTTACCTTGCTCTCGATGTGTCAAGAAACTGCACGTAAAAATTAGTAGAAAGAAATTTGTAAGAGGTGTTACGAGAGTTTAACGACACACTGTGGTTTAGACAGATCGTTGTATAACAGTATAATACGGTATATTACACAGTAGTAAAATGTGCACGAGTATATAGTTTAATATTACGAGAATGATATACGAGGTAATAAATTTCCTGTTTTTCACTGCTTTCATAAGAAAGAATAAACGTAAGTATACACTCGTTCACTAGATTTATCGTTTAACAACAATCCTGTAATAATACATTAATGCACACAAAAAATGACAGTAATGTTGTTTTTTAAATTATATTTTGTTGTCTAATTAGAATACACACGATTATTTTCAGAATACCTTAACGAAGAAATCAGCACAAGTTGCTTCAAAAGTTAAGCCCGTGTTGCAACACATGTATATTAAAAAACTTAATAAACTCAAGTTGAAAGATTGGAATAAAATAGAAAAAAATGTAGCAAACAAATTTAAACAGAGCAAGCGATGGATATATTCAAATCCTGTTGAATGGAAGAAATTCGCGCAACATGAAATACGGAAATTAGAAATGCCACAACAAAATCCTCTAATTGAACAACTTACGTTACCGAAATACCTTTCAGTAAACAACCCAGATACAAATCTGTCTGTTGACACGGAAATTGTCAAAATCACAACTGTTATCGAGACCATTCGACAAAAACGACAAAGAAATGCGAATGTGCCAAAAGAAACGAGAGACATTGAAAGAACAATCGAAAAACGTTCGAAAAAACGTTCAAAACGTTCGTCCCGCAAGTCGGATTATAGTGAAGATGCACAACGTGCTCGCAAGGAAATACTTTCTATTATGAACAAGCGATCTCGTTATCCAAAGCGTCGTTATCAGCGAAAAGAAGATTTACCGACGAGAAAACGCGCGAGCAATGATCTTAAAGTAGCGAACAACATACCAAGTACTGTGTTTTATAAACGTATTTGGGAGTATATTAACGGTACTCGTCCTCATTCCGATATTACGAGCGACTACGATTCTTCGCAAAATCATCTTGAAAAAAAGAATTCAACGTGCACCGATCGAGATCGAATTACGGCTTCGCAATCGCAAATGGACGAGTTGCAAGCGAGAAGTCCCGACATTAAGCCGGAACGAGAATTGTACAAACGTATCTGGGATATAATTAACGCGACTAAACTGACATACGGAAATTCGAAAGCTCGTTCTAAACGAAACGCAGATATTCAACAGAATGATGCCTCTGCGACAGTTTCAGCGCAATTGTGTGCGCAAGAAAAAAACACAAATCCTGAAGAGAATAGACAGGCGACAAATAAAAGAGCAACGTTTGATGTCACTGATACGATAGATTCGCGAGAAGTTCCCGATCCTGGTTCTTATGTATCGAATTTTTGGGTCGTCGCGAATAAAACTCAATGGAATCCTAAGAGAATCACGCCCGTAAACATAGCTAAATTGAATTCGATGTTGTTGTCGGACGTAAACATCGCGAGCGCTTCTGAAGTGGATGACTTAAATAAATTTCAAAGTAACGCCGATTATTCGTCTTCAAACAATTCGACTGATTATGTTAACGAATCGCACAATCAGTCGCAAGCAATCACCGAGCCGGGACCGCCATATTCTTCGAAGGAGGAAGATACCACCGTTTCGTCATTTTCGTCAACTGTAGAGACACTTCAAACGGCCCACTCAAAAAGTTATGCAATCAGTACGACTCCAATTTATGACCTTTCAAACATACCTTATGTGGAAGTGCCGGATTACTCCGACAAACGAGAAAATAATTTAGACAAAAATAATCAGAGTTCAGCTATAGAAAAATATAAAGAATACGATGATAACGATTATGTTGACCCGAAACAACTTCATAATGTCGAGCATTTCTCTTCAAACTCTCCTGATATCGAGAGTGATGTAGAACATAATATTCAAGCCACAAATGACAAGTCAGCGACTCCGTTAAACGTCTCACAATCAAACTGCGTAGAAAATAAAGACTCTACAGAGTGTATTAAACAAGAGAGTATATTAAACAAGTATAATGTTGAAGACGCTAAACTGAATAACAATACTAAGAATGACACAAGCGATGTCCAATATTCTGCGGAAAATTCTGCAGAATCCGTAGAGCGTGAAAACTCCACCGAAGAGTTTGTTCATTTTGATATAAACGAATATAGAAAACCGTTCAAATTTGAATTTATTGATCCTACATTTAAACACTTGCGAGGTGTTTTCAACAAAGAAACGCAGGAAGAAGAAAAAAAAGATACAAAACATGACAAAGAGGCAAGTTCTAATAATAGCGCGGAATCTGAAGAGTACGAAGAATATGCTACGTATCCAAAAGAGAAATATACAAAATATAACAATCAACAAAATCCTAATCACAAAGAAGAATCCGCAAAATACTTTATATATCCGAAAGAAAAAAAAGAAAAACACGACAATGAGGAAAATTCTAACGATACTGAGAAATCCGAAGAAACGTACGCTAAATATCCAAAAGAAGACACAAAACATGACACTGGAGAAAATCCCAATGTTAGTGAGGAAAAGTATGAAACATACGCTACGTATAGAAAAGAAAACAATGCCACAGATGACAGTGTAGAAATTCCTTTGGACAATACGAAATCCGAAGAATATGAAGCATACGGTACATATACGAAAGAAAAAAACAATGACGATAAGAAAAATCTTGAACAGAGCAAGGAATCCGAAGAACATGAAACATATCCGAAAGAAGAATTATACGATTATTCTACAAACAACAAAGATTATCATGGCAATTACAATCCAACTTATGACGAGAAAGATGAGACGAAAGAGAAAACTGACGTTGAAGATGGAAAACAAAGTAGCGAGATAAGCGACAAGAATCAGTACGTCGATAAAGATTTCTTTAAGCATATTTTTGAAGAGGACAGAAATAAAGAGTCATCTGATAAAGTCGACACGAAACGCGAATTTTTATCTCGTTACTTCACAGAAGATGTTCTGCGCAAAATGCAAGAAAACTCGATGGAGATAGAAGAAGACAAGCAAAAGGAGGAATCGAAAAATAGAGAAGAAATTCAGAAAACCTTGTCGGAAATATTAGATAAGAAGGATCGTTATTCTAGATTAGATGAGAATCTCGACAAGATGATTGAAAAAGGTGAAGCAGTACCTATCAGATATAACAATTATTGGAGTTTGGAATATCAATCGCCTAAGAATATTGAGATAAAAGAAAGAGAAGAAGCTTAAGATAAACCTTAATTAAATCACGTTATGTTTTATTAAACTCGTTAATACGTTTCAGAAGTAGATAGAATAAGAAATTGTAATTAAGTATATATTATTGTTATTTAATTAGATCGATTATTATTGTAACAGCGATACTTATTTAGAAATTGTTGTGATGCACAATTGTTATGTCTATTAAAAATTAAATATCGATCACATTCCATAATCCTACATTGTAATCAGTTGTATCCCATTTTGTATCATACATAAATGTCATTTAATAAGGCAAAGGTAAGTAAATATACATAACAAATTTATTTTTTTACACAATAATAGAAAACATGCAAAAACCACATGTTCAATTATAAAAATGTAAAAGCTCTCTTATAACATGTATTAAAAAACGCTGTCAATAAGTGTTATATTTTTTTTATTTAATTGTCATAAATGACTAGTAAATCTTTAAAAAGTGTCTATAAAGTCGAATGCACACAGAAAAGCATAGGTATGTAATAAAATATATTGCACTTAACAATGTTTCTAGCTGTGACAAATCTAATGGCTCTTACACAAAAACATACTTAGGTGCACCGGAAATTGAAAAAATTCGATTGACGGAAGATAAGCCGCGGGGTTTCCCTAGCGCGAGGGTTGAATATTTGCGTTTGCGGATATATAAGAGACCGACGAGATCCGTTCAGTGTCATTCGGGTTTTAACAATTCCAACACAGTTTCGCCTTCTTAAGCTGCCGTATCATTCTCAGGTAAACTTTCAAAAATCTTATTTATTTCTTAAAACGCAGAAAACGCGCCCCTTTATTTTAACCGAGTACATAAAAGACGCCTAAGTTATCGATTCATCTATTAACTGAAACAATTCGTCGTGCAATTATTTATTTGATCGCGCTAATTGATCAACGTTGCTCGCACGACGCGCGTATTAACGTATCGAACGCAGTTCGCGCGATCCTTGGTCTTGAATCCATAAGTGCTTCCTGAAAACGAGAGGGAAGGGAAAACGAGAGGGAAGACAGACAAAAGAGAGAGAAAAAGACAGAAAAAAGAAAAAAGAGAGATTACGCAGACAGCCAAGACATCCATATTTATTAAGTTTATATGTTTGCAATGTAGTCGTTAAGGCGAATGCGGAAGCTTGTGTCCAAGTTATTCCGGTTATAAATGACCGTACATATAAAAAAGTGACGCGACCGACGTAACGACAGAGTTCTCGAGTCGCAGAACGTGAAAAAAATCTTTAGAAGTGGCGAAGATATCGCGACAAACAACACGGTTGCACATTATATATATTATTTTTTATTGAAAATAATCGTGTCATACCATCTTTTGCATGTACAATGTGTGAATACGAGTGTTTGATGAACTTGTTGTTTATTGATTAAGAAAAAGAGAGAAGAATCAAAACGAGAGAGAAGAATGCTCTTAAAACTCGTGTTATCCCTGAAAGTTCATCGTTTCAGTTCCAGTCGTTCCCCTTTTGTCCTTTCTCTCGAATAATCGTTAATTACAAAATAAAAATGCAAAACTTCACCGAAGGTTCAGTTAATAAACAATTACTTTAATTTAATTAAATCAAAAATTAAATTTTACTTTAATTTAACAACTCACAAACTAAGTTTTTGTGCGTTAGGCTATTTTTTACTAATTCTTTAATGTAACCAAATAACTAAAATAAAATAGGAGCTCGACAGCGCTTTTCAATATATAAGAGCTTTTTATTTGTAAATGTGCTTTTGAAAGCACGTCGTATACGATAAATAAATTTCTTGCATTTATTTTTAATGACCATTGTATATTATTAGATGAGACAGAGAAAGAAAGAGAATTAACATTTACTTGTTTCAGTCATGAGTTTATCAAAACGTATTGTCATACTGCTCGTTATTGTCTACGCTGTTTTGTGCTTTACAAAATCTACAAGTGATGCAGCTGAGCGAAATATTGGTAAGTGAATTTTAACAGTTACACTATTAAAGAATAAACGTAATCAATTAAATGTTTTGGCATATACAAACTGACTTTTGTAGGCATTTGCATTAGAAATTGTGCTCAGTGCTCGAAACTGTTTGGTCCGTTCTTTCAAGGAGCAAAATGCGCGGATTTATGCGTAAAATACAAGGGCAAACTTATCCCAGACTGTGAGGACGAATTTTCAATTCGCCCTTTTCTTCAAGCGCCTGAGAACGATTATTAATTATCAAGATATCAATTCAAGCTTTGATTCTCACTTTCTCGCTCTCATCTTTATATTATCAATGTTAATAAGCTGCATACTCGTATATCATACCGAAATTTTATGTGAATTATTTGTGCTATGTGCATCTTATATAAATTCTTAGTTAATTATATACTTGTTAATATTTATTAACTCTCTTATTAATTGTTATCTATAATATAATTGTATTAAACTATAATTAATTGTATTGTAATTAAAATAAATGCATATGCATATATTTGATGCGTCTATTTTTGGAGTGTATATTATTTACTTAAATATTAATAAGAAATAATTATTACTAAAAAACATATTTAAATATTAATTTTTAAAATAAGAAAATATTTAATTATTTAAAACACGAGGAAAATAATAAAATCTCTAATCTCTTTGTAAGAAATTGAACAATGCACATAACATTTCTATTATAATAATTATTTTATCATTATTTGTTAAATATATTTAATTGATCAAAAATACCTTCAATTCCTACTTCACCAATTAAATTATTCGGTACGTATATAGAGTACAGAAAGATGATAAACACTCACCATCCCTGGAACAAAAAAAAAGTATTTTTGTTTTAAGTATTAATAAAAAAAAAGAAATATTTTATTGCAAATCTTTTAACTTTTGTCAAACTTATTACCTTTCTGCTATTCTGGAGCTACCCGATCCTCCGATATTGCAGACAACAGATTCTCAGCCTCGCGTCCTCGCTCCTGTATCCTGTCTGTGTCCTTCTCAGCTGGCTAGTCGCACTTCACACAAAATTTGACACCGCTCGTAAAAACTCGGTAACATGTCGCAAAACAGTATGACAAGTGCGTCGATCGTAATACTTCACGTTGTTTTTAACAATTCACACACTTTAACATATTCACACACTTTAACATATTCACTCATTTTAACATATTTACGTACTTCACTGACACTTATTCGAACGTGATATTTCATCTCGAAGCGAAATATAGAAAATAACGAAGAAACCGCGCCAATCCAACTTACGCCCGAGTTGCGGAAGGTCAAGGTGACAGGTACTACGCGAGTCGACGTAAGTAAACGGGAACGGAGTCAAAACACAAACTCGAACCGTGCGAATTTAACTGTATTATTTTTATAAATATATGCATTATATATATGTGTCGATATATATATATATATAAATAATATATTAAATATTTAATTACAAATTCAGAATGATAGCGATTACACGACGCGATGGAACACTATGCGGTACCGAAGAAGATCTCGAATTATATCAACCGCGAAGTCAAATATATCAAAATAAGGAAAACAATTTGTTACTAATAAAGATCTTAATTATTTCGAAAGTAATTTGAAGCTATTTGTACGTTTCTGATCGACTAGATAAACGAAACTTTTAGAGAAATGCGATAATTCTTTCTCTTTCTATCAAAACAAGTCAAAATTTCTACTGCATTATTAATCGCGATTTTGTGCTTTATTTATATTATTTTGTATTACCTGGTACTTTATTTAACGTTTCTGATACTTATTTGCGTGTAATGTTTACTCTCAAGATGAAAACCAACAAGAAAAACACGGAGCGATTGCGTTACGATACGTCCAACGTGAAAACCGCGGGAGAAAGATACTACGCAAGTCAACGCAAGGCGCAGGCGTAGGGACTACGCGAGTCAATGTAAGACAGGGGTACGTTCCAAAATCCTATCTTGGTTACTAAAATGCTATATTTCACGTCACGTGTATTAGTTTTTGGTAACCAAAGTAGGATTTTGGAACATACCTCAGTGCGCAAGCGCAGGAACTATACGAGTCAACGCAAAATGCGGGCTGCGCGGGCAGCGAGCAGGCACGGGGGCTATACGAGTAAATACAAGGCGTAGCTCGAGATTTTAGCTATTTTTAGTTGATTTCTACGATTTTGGTACGTACGAAATAATAATATAATCATATAATATTCTACACACATCCTAACAAAGCAAAAATACATATAATATATATATTAAATATATTTTGAATATATATATATAAAGTCGCAATATAAAATACTGAAAAAAGTAAAGTAATATAACAGATGTTTGCCACGATAAAAATGTATTCATAAATTTATTATTTATTTAAATTCACATAAAACAATTTAATTGACTAAATTGTTAGTTATAAAGTGTTGATTTCACGATATTTATTATTTTGTCATAAGAAATTATAAAAACTGAAATATTAAATACACATAAACAGCTTTATTTACTAAATTGTTAATTTATTTGGGAATAAACTGTTGATTTGCATCCTCGAAATTTATTATTCTGACATGGGAGGAGTCACGAGACATTCTGGAATTGTTGACAGAGTTTGCTTCAATTCTAGTTGTTGTATCTAAAATATAAAAATAGAGAAAAAATAATAACTTTTTGAGTTTAATTTTTCACTTGTACTTTATAAAATCTTACACGTTGTCGCAGCGTTTTTTCATTGATAGCTGCTCGCGTTAATAATTGTTTTACTTTATCCAAGAGCTCAGATTTATGAAGCAATTGCTCCTTCAGAACTCGATAGTCTCCATTATCATCTTCTTTTTCAGCTTTTTTCAACATAGCTATTCTTTGCTCAGCTAGTCGTAAATCCGATTCCAAGCTTATTATACGTTTCTGAGACTCCTCGTATTGTCTTTGAAGTAAAGTATTTCCTTCTATAATATTTGTCTTGCCCTATTCAAAATATATATATGCATAAAAGCAACACATAAAAATCAAACGTATCACATAATATATCAAGAAAAAATTAATTTATTAAATTTACTTGACTGACTAGAGAATGATTTCTTTTTGAATTAAATTTTAATCTTTTATTCTCCACTTGAAGTTTCTCAATAATTCGTTTTAATGTGAATATTGTTTTTTCCATTTCGAAAATAGATTTTTGTATGTTTGACTCTGGTGTGTCTTTATCTGACGATCTAGGAGTAGAGTCAGAAGATTTCTCTGCTTTTAATAGCTTTATGTATCTGTAATAAGAATAATATTAATTGCTTCAAAAAAGATTTATATTTTTGCAATGTACAAACACATATGTGTATACTTTTCTAAATGTTCAATTTTTTCCCGTAATCTCGGAGTATCCGAGTTTGCTTTTTCTAATTGGAGTCGCAAATCAAAGTTTTCACTTTCTAACTTGAGATTCATCTTTTCGAGAATATCTTTAGTCATTTCTAATTTCTCAAGTTGACTAACTACGCACGTATTACCCTGCAAAATAGCATCAAATAACAATAGAAAAAAAACATTATGCATATTTATTACCGCAGACCAACAAAAACAAAGAGCAAACCTGAGAAACTGCTTCTAAAGCCGCATTATGCCGTTTCAATTCTGCTATTTCTAACATCAAATGTTCATTGCTTTCTTTCTCTAAACGATTCGTCAATTCTTTAACGCGTTCTCTCAATATTCGACATTCTTTTTCCAATTCATTCTGAGTGTTATGCTGAACGTTTGAAACAGGTCTTGCTGACGAACTGCCAGAAGCAATGTCGCTCTCAAGCTTAAGCTTGTTTCTCAAATACCATTTTTCTCGTTCCATACACGACACAACAGATCGTAGCTTCTCGTGATTAGTTAGCAACTTTTCGTACTCCTCAGTCTTCTCTTTAAGTTTTTCTTTCAATTTTTCAGCTGTTTGTTGCCACTTTTTCTGTTTCTCCCATAATGAAAGTTCCTCCGCAGTCTATTAAACAAAAAAGTACTAAGTACAATATATAACATAAAATGGCGATATTTTCTACCTTAGCTTTTTTAGCTTCTTGCGCTAAATTGTCTCTATCCAACTGGGTCTTCGCTTTCTTTAATTCTTCTTCCAAAGATGCTACTTTACGTTCGAGTTGTGCTTCACGTTGCGATGTTTTTTTCTCTTGTGTTTTTATAGCCATATATCTGAATTAAATCAAGTATTTTTAATAATATTGTTTTTACAAGTATTAAAAAGTAAAATAGAAAGAAGAAATCGATACAATTGCTTGCTAAAACTCAATAAAAAATTTACCTGCGGCTAAGTTGTTGTTTTAAGTCTGTTATTTCATTCTTGTACATTTTCTCCTTCTCCATTAAAGAATGAAGCTGTCGACGTAAAAGATCTATTTGATTTTGTTGTTGCGTTTGATCACGATAGCTGTTGTGCGGTATTTCTTTCGTTTTTCCATCATCCCGACTGTGAACTATTATTTGATGAGATTGATTTACGGACTGTATTAATTCGACTTCACTCTGTGTAATATAAAAATTGAGCAATCATATGAACATTTTAAAATTATGACATATATATATATATATATACTTGTAATTGTTGGCAAGCAAGACTTAGTTCATGTATTCGGTCATCTTTCTCTTGCAGCTCTTTCATCAGAGAGATATTTCCTCTTGTGAGTAACATGCGATTTTCAGATAATTGTTGCCTAAGTGTATC
>QVOB01025027.1:0-41340 GCA_014839585.1 Pseudomyrmex concolor
TTTAGATTGTTACTTTTCGTTGTTTTTTATATATACGTAATTTTTATTTTTACTCTCTTACAGTATATTTGTAATGATAATTACTATATGTTCATATCGTGTGTAACTTTGTATCTTTTTTAGTGCGCCTGAAGAGATGTATGAGGATGCTTGAATAAATATACGTTTTCTCTCTTGTGAAGAATATCCGCATGAGTATACCGGAAGTGGGCCGAAGAGATTGTTCGCGGGAGACGACGAGACACACGAAAAGAAAGGGAAACGAACGAAATTTCGTGCCGGTCGAATGACGCGTAACGAAAAAGGCATGCTGCGGACACGCGACTCGCGAATACAACATGGAAGCAGACGCTCATTGGTTGTCCGGGCTGAAAAAGGGTTGGATTTTCGAGAGAAAATCGTGGTGTAAAGGGTGGAGCGCTCGAGGACACTCGGGCGTCGATGTAGCATGCGTGTTACGCAAAAGAGGAGAGAGGAGAAAGAGCTTGAAAAGGGGGCAAGGGACGATTCCGGAAAAGAAGCAGGAAAGAGAGCGGAAAGAGAGAGAGAGAGAGAGAGAGAGAAAGAGTAATAAAAAAAGAAAGAGAGCGTACACGCGTGTGCACGGCTCAGCTTTCTCCGCTCGAGCACACTTGAGCTACGAAACCAGCCTCGAGCTTGTTTCCCACAAGTTTCCTCGAAAGCTTGTTAGCGAGATTCGCCATTTTTCCCACCCCCGCTCTGGCCGCTGCTGCTACTACTCTGCTCTTCTCCGTGTACCCTCTGTAACCTCTTATACGCCGCTTCCATCGTGCGGTGCCCCCTTTTTCTACGAGAAACTTGCTTCTGACAAAAGATCGACCGGGAAGATCGAGGTATACCGGTGAATCGAGAGTACTCTCCATTTCGGTCCCCTCTATTCGGGCTCCTCCACGCGCATTACGCCCTAGTTATCGCAATTCGCCCTCTCTCGACGTCCCTCCAAGTTTTTCCTTTCGTATCAATACTCCCATGCGGAAAACATCGCGAAAGAGAAGAATCGCGCGCGAGACGACGAGGACGACGGAAAAACTGGACGGGAGTTGTTTATTTATTTGTTTATTTTCGTTCCCGCTTCCTTCTCTTCGAGATCCCTGTTTTTCCTCCTCTATTCGAGAAGAGGCGATTACTCTCTGGTCGAGTTCGAGAGAGCATTTCGCGTGCAGATTACACCTCCTACTTATCTGAAGTAATGGAGATTGATCTTTCAAGCTTTTTCAACCGTGTATTACACACGCGCATCGATAACCGCGTCCGCGTCATAAACAATTGAGTCGAGAGATCTCTAACAACTATCCAATTTCTTATTATTAAAATTCTCGAGTTTTTTTATTAAACCGTCTTAAAGCAAGTGGCAAATTTCTCAACATTGTGGTAAACAGTTTTGCTTAAAATAACACTGTAAGTTTCAAGCTTTCGTTTCCGATTCTACAAAAGCAGCGAGCGGTTTCTCATTAACGCAATGCGTAAGTTGAAATTCACGTTCTGCGGCAGATGCGCAAAAACTTTGTTTAGTCGCAGTTGCTTTTTGCAAACACGATTTTACGAGTTTTCGCGAGAGAGAGAGAGAGACTCTGCCATCCGACAGATGTTTTAATATAAATTTTGTGGCCGATTAAAGTTGGCGCGTTGGTATATACAGTTGATGTATAGCAAAGAACGCGGGCGCGCGCGATAATGGAGTTTGCGCGATTGCCTCTTCGCTTTGCGAAGAGAGAGAGCAAGAGAATGAGAGAGAGAAAGAGAAAGTTTTAATAGCTACGGGCGTTACGAGATGTTATTACCGAACGGAGAAATGCTACGGCCAACAGCGTAAGTCAGGGTATTATTAATTGCCTCTTGCGTACGTACCGCGTCTTAATGCCGCGGTAGAAACGTGTAATTAAGTAACACGTAATTATCGATCTAGTTACGCGCGCGTCCGATAAGCAATTGCAAGCGATGAAACGGCACGATGCAAGGAAACGGAAGCTTTTCAACAGTCGCGAGATTGCTGCCCGATTAATAAAATCGGTCAATTTTTCAAATAAATACATTTGTAAAAATAATTTTTATAATTTTATGTTATTAACGTTTTTTACATTTTACATGAATTCTCGTGTTCGACAGGTGCTTTATGTAAAATATTTGTTCAGTTTCTGAGTAGAGAATCTCGGAATTTCTTGTCTCTGAGCGAAACTAGAAAGAAGAATGCATTAGGACGACAGACTCTAGGGAAACATATTTGCTTCTCCACCTGCTCATTCTACACACGTAAAGCGTAGATGTGCGAGCATGTGTACATATATGTACAGCATTTGTGTGCGGCACTAGCGCCCATCATCGACGTCATTACATCTCGGGGAACAAGGGGAGAGAAGTGTCTACTAACTTGTCCATTAATATTAAAGATCCGGGAGTCCACGCGGTGTCGCGCGACTATAGTTTCGAAACGGAGGAGGACAGACAGAACTATTTAACATTTATTATCGGACATTAGAGTTCGCTATCACATATTAGACACATGTTACTTAGTTACACGCACAATTTTGACATTTGTTTTCGAGAATAATTTTCTCGAGAATCAAGCTTTGAATATTGAATCTAAAAACCTTGCATATGCAGAATTTAATCTCAATGTGTGTGATTGAGTGAATTAATTGTTCAGTTATCTCGATTATTTTTACTGAAATTACTGGCACATGTATGACAGAAAAATGAGCAAAACTGTTTTGTCCAAGAAATATTTGAAATAAAAAGATGCAAAGAAAAAAAGAGCACGCAACAAAAACAATTTTTGCAAAAACGTTCTGCGTGCGCAGATAAATCGCAGATTAAAAACTGTCTCGTGTATTTGGCAGGTGGTTAAGCACTATTCGGATATGTGCGCGTCGGACGATGCAGCACGTGGGCCGCGATCTTTTCGAAATAATTTAGGGGACGGAATCCCCATGCGCACGCATGTACACGCATCTGCACGGAGTTATTTATGATGGATTAGACCGGGATTTAAGCCACGACTAATTTATGTCAGGCCACGGGATTGCGATTCTCAACGATTTTCTCTCTGTCCCTCCCTCCCTCCCTTCCTCCCTCTCTCTCTTTCTCTCTCTCTCTCATCCGTCCACTACTCTCTCAATTACGGTTACGCGGGTTTACGTGATTTGCGTTAAGACAAAACGTGTCGGATAGATACTGTAATTCGCGAGCATACAAAACGGCGACATGTCCGGAGAAGCTTGGAAAATCGCGTGAAGAAAAGTTTGCACTGCGTTTTTAAATAAATCGAGTTGAGCAGAATCAAACAAAATATAGATACAATTTGCACTATAAAAGGAAATTATCTAGATTTTTTTTAATGAAGTTATTAAAACTTTGCAAAAAGTTTTTCTACGTAACTTTGTACGAAACAACTTATATTTCTCAAAGTGAGCATTTTTCAATCTTCTTTCTTTTTTATGTCTTTTCCTTATACTCCATCTAGATCAATGAATCGCGAGCGCGTTTCATTTTTATTCCGTTCTCTCGACTCCATCTCTCCATTGCCCCCTCTTTCTTTCTCCTTTCTTCCCCCCTCTACTTTCTCACCCCTTCTGTGTCCTGCGTACCGATATCTCGCCGGCCATAAATTACGCTCCTCCTTTTATTTGCGCCAAACTTAAGTAACTAGATTCGAAGTTCACATCGAGGGGTTAAATCGACCACGGTTTTCTCCTTCGACACGGCTGCGATACGCGGTAGTAGTATAGTTGACCCACCCCTCTCCGCTTACTCCCATTCCGAGCAGATGCAATTGCGTCGTCCCGCGGGGGCGAGAGAGCGTGTCGCACAGCCGGACCAAGGGGTCCAATAATGGCGACTTGAATAATACAACAACAGACAGAGAGAGGAGAGTAGCTCTCTTGCATCGGGGCCGCCGACTCTCTGCGGAGTCAAATCATCGTCGCCGCCATGTCCCTTCTATTCGTACGAAATTTCGTACGAATACGCTTGGTTTGCACTTCTCGCCAAATTGCGAAGAGTAGAATAAAAAACAAGTCTTGGATAGAAAATCCAAATCGAATTCTTGTTCTCAGAAAAACGTTTCGTTCCGATTTCATCTTTTAAAATTTATTTTGTTTGCAAATCTAAAGCGATATCTACATGTGCTTGTATACGATAACTTTTAATTGTTATCGTATACAAGCACATATTATTTTTGATTAAACACGTTCAGAAGAGTTGACATTGTGCAAACAGTTGTGCTATCCAGCTTGCAGGTGAGTAATAGCATGTCGCGTTAATCGAAACTGTATCTTTGTCCGCTACAAGCAACGAATAAGGTGCACAAGAGAAGAGTCACTTGGGGAAGACTCGTTAGACTCTGAGTGATCTATAGGCCAAGATAAACCACGCGCTCAACAAGTGTGCGTCGCCGATAGTCTATCTATAGTCTACGGCACCGCGCGTATACATACGAAGCACTTTTCCAATATTTTGGCAAGTGATGTATGATTTATTGTAGAACGCGCGATTTTATTCTGTGAAAAAAATAACAGAAAAATATAACAGAAAAGAAAAAATTTATTTTAATTTGCAGAATTATGATAATTTGATACAATTTGCATGTTCGAAAACTTTTTTCACGAGTGTAACAGCGACGTTATACGCGAGATTGTGCATGGCGACCATTGGGACATATTCAGCGCGTTTCTGATATTTATCAATCCAATCCGCGTCAATCGCGCCGTGCCTTCCGGGCAACGGGCAGCGATTCTATGGAACCCGCGAGTCGACCGCGAGCTAACAAGGTTATTGTTCCTTGATGAATATGAACATTTGCGCGGTTAATTACGCGCGCCGCGAAAAAAATGTTACCGGCCAACGAGAACAATAGCGAGTGAAAATAACGAACTGGCCGCCGCGCGCACACAGTGCGAGGAAAAAAAATCTTGCCAACTAGGCAACAAACGTTACTGTTATGTATAAAAAACGGAGTCAGCAAAAAAAATTCGATCTCGCGCGTATAACGCGGTTCTGCAAAATCTGATTGGTCGGTTAGACGAGTACACCTTCATAGCGGTAAAATAAAGAAACTCGCGATAACTGTACTACTGCATTTTTACTACAGAACACTCTTTGTATCGCACGTTGCGGTAAAATTTCCAAAAATTCCCGAAAGAAGCTTTACTTCAATCTTTCGACAATCTCTTCGGAGACAATCCGATTCCGAATATACGGATTTTATTACTCCGGTATCAGGGCTGGTTTATCTCGAGAAAAGTATTCGCGTATAATGAAAGAAACGATTCTGAAAGATCGAAAGTGGACGAGGAGCGGAGATGTACAGCGGGGAAAAGACATACATGAAAGAAGAAGAGAAAGACCGCGAGGAGAGAAGAGGATAGATCGCGGAAAAAGAAAAGAAACGATGGAGAGACTGAAGAGAGAAGTATCTTGCAGCCTAACCCGGCCTCTTCGTTATGACAATATATCTCGGGCTCCAGGGAAACATTGCCGAAGGAGTCCCGGTGGCATTCTGCTACCAAAGCTGATGGCGGCCTCCTTTGTCGGAGATTCTTCGAGCAAGAGACGGTCAGGCGACGAGGAAAAGGGTGCCGGCTTCTCTCTTTCTCGCTCGCTCTCAAAGTAAAACGAGAAATACTAAACAAAACAGGATGCTATTAGGTTTTTGCCGCTGTGAAGCCTCAGTGTTATGCGATGATCCTCCGGAGTTTCTGACGCACCGCGTGGAAGATACTATTTATTAACGCTTCATGTAGATACGATAATGCTCAGATTTGAGGATAAAAACTATAACGAGAGAGAGAGAAAGAGAAAAAAAAATATTTAAAAAATCACTCAAATTTAGTGCGAACGATGGATTTTACAGCAACGATTTCTATTCAAGAATTCGATCGAATTAACGAAACACGTGGTAATCCTAATTTATATCTCTTCGGCCGCGCGCGGCGCGTAACGCGCGGCGCCGCACCATCGGATCCTCGGGGTTGGCTTTTTCGCGAGGGGATGACACGTCGCGCCGAAGGGGAAGCGTGTGTGTTATCGGCGTCGATGCCGTTTATTTTTACGAGACGGCCAGGTCATATATTACGGTGCTTTTTATATGAGCCTTATAAAAAAGAATACGAGGAGAACGGGAGTAGGTATAATAGTAACTGTAAGTACACGAGACGCGACGCGCCCTATAAAGCGCATCGATACGCGACGAGGAACATAACCGACGAGATCGCCCGCGCCTTTATCCCGTCATCGAATATCGTGAGAGATACACAACTCGGGGTGGCGTCCCGACACGCATGAATCTTTATCTAGCCAAAAAGTTGTGTGTTCTCGATGCGAGATATGGGACTCATGTGTATGAATAAGTGACATATACAAGACATCAAGTAGAACAAAAAATACAAAAGACAAGCGTTTATGTTTTGTTATCCTTTGCTATCTCCGTCTCTATATCGCGAAATAACTATGAAGTATCACCGAGAATTAATTAAGTAATTATTTTTTTGTCAAAAACATTTCTCGTGATTGTCTTGAAGTGACAATTCTCGCGCGATAATAACCATTTCAAGATCTCATTCATGTGAAAATCATCGATCGTGTTAAAACACTACAGCGCGGTATTCATCGCGGTAACGATCACGCGTTAAAAACAGGGGATGAGCGTTTACCGGTGTCATAGACGCGTCAAGATTACGATAGATTACATTGCCATCGCCGTAGTAGTACGGTATAATACATATACCGGATATACGCGTCATCGGATTAAAGCGCGGAAGAAAGAAGAATTTCGCGCCGCGAAATAAAGCGCAAAATCTTCATTCGGAGAGATTCGACTTGACCGTTGTTCCAAGTCGTTTCAGGAGGAAGAATCGAGGTAATGGCCGGCAACCGACAGCGACGGGGTCGGATTATTGCGGAGAGAATAACGTTAGAGTGTTAATACCAATTTTAATCGCTCGTCGTAAAGACGATGCGCGCGCGTGCAACTATAACGCACCCGACCGGAGATTCGCGTTTGGCAATAAAGATGCTTTTATTAAATCTCACCCGGCTGTACGCTCCCTTTCGCGTCTCCCGCACCACCATCGAGCAAACTCTCTTCTCTCACCCTCTCTCTCCTCTCTTGCTTCTGCTGTTGGTTTATGACCAACGTTTCTTTCTGCTTCTTTATGGAGATCGTGACGTCTCAAAAGACAGCGACGCCGTCTTTGTCGCGCCGACTTTATTGTCTCTTTCTCTCTCTTTTTCTCTCTCTTTCTGTCTTTGTACGTGTCGACAGCGAGCACATTGTGAACCGGTCGCCGTGAAACGGCGGGAGGCAATTTTTGTCAACTACCGAATGACAGGTTCGGTCTCGGTTTCGAGATTTATGCGTTGCCTACCAATAACTTTGATGTCTCTTTATTAGGCGATTCGCAAGAACCTTTGTCTCTACAAAAAAAACTTTATTATAATATTCTGTAACTGTATTTACCAAACTCAATTTTATTTCTGACATTGTTTTATGTTATTCTTATACTTGCTATAAGTGCACCGCTGATCTCGTTGACAAAATTAGAGCAAGATTGTTATTTCGCGATGAAATTCGAGAAACGCGCGTTGCTCCACCGCGAGCGAGCGACATATATTCAGATTTTTATCGACAAATTTGCGTCGGAAAAAGAGAAAGAGCAATAAATCGTGTTCCGTTTCTCTCCCTCCGTCTCGTCGAGGATAAGCCGAGAGAGAAACTCTCGAAGGGTGAGTGAGCGTGTCTAATTCCGAGGCACATTAGATTCTATGGACGCGGAGAGCGAAAGCGCGCGAGCGCGAGAGATCGATAAATCGAGTGGTCGCTCTCCGCTCAGAGATGGTAAACAAAAGCTGAAAATAAGAAAGGAAGCCCTCGTTAAACCTCATTAAAACCGGGATATAGTCATGCTCGAGGCACCCCTGAATTAATGCGGCTTGGTACGTCGAGGGGGCTCGCGCGCGCGTTCCCGTAGCGAGAATCGAAAGCTTCGAAAATTCATGACTCGCTTCGAGATATACGGTCCTCTGGTCCACAATGGGACATCCATAATGACGACGACGAAATCAACCACGTCAACGTGTGTGGCTATTTGATCACTATTTTAACAAAGACAATATATTGTGTAATTGTAGATTTTGCGAGAAGAAATTTAATTCCGCTATTACGTTATTCAATTCTCTTCAATATAGCAATTTGATATCGATCGATAGACGATATACTAGAATTACGACATTTTAAAAGCCATTAATGATAATGACACGATTCGATTGATCTCGATGTACATCCCGCGCGTCGCTCGCGTCGTTAGCTGCCACGATCGGATAAGAGTTATCCAGCTCTCCTTCGGGGATATATTCCTCAATTTAGTCAATAGGCTACTCTTTAACGACCGCCGGTAGCTAAAACGTTACCGATATACACTGAATATACATATATATATAAGTCGATCTTCGAGCGTAACGTGCTCGTCAATATTCAGCTAATCGAGTAATCACGTTGAAGATGAGTGTGCTTCTGGGAAAAGTTTGAGATGAAATATCAAGGATATGAAGTATAAACGTAACATCTTGGCGAGAGAATTTTAAATGTTTATAATTGAAAAATACAAATGTCAAGAAAAAATAAAAAACGCGAAGACCGCTTGAAAAGAAATGTTTACAGAGAAGAATTTCTGTGTGATGGCTCGCAGCAATGAACTGATATCACTTTACCACGTTATCATTACGACTTGACTGTGCGCTGAAAGCGGAATGAAAGGGGCGATGGTTTCTATAATATCGGGCGTATCGGTGACCCTAATCGAAAGATTCGCCACGCGCTGCGATAGCGGTCCGCGATCAAACGCCCGCCGGGCACACCGAGTAGGTTTGTCGGAAATGAAATATCTCGCTGGAGAATCACGAGCCTCTCGGACCGTGAAAGATCGACAAGTCCCGTGCCTCATTTGAAGATTGTAGGGGCCATCACACATTTGTCGCTACCTATACGCTGTGTAGCGTGGCTCACACGTATAGCTATTATACCGCCGGGGCTTCACCGATCTCGCCCCGATCGAAGAAGATTATTCGCCTATTATGGATTCGTGACTATCGACGACCGACTCTCCGGCACGCCGCGCCGGAACGAACATTCTTCAAATTTACGCTGAAAGCGTATCCGTTTTCGACGTCGTCATTATCATCATCCGTATCCTCAAGTGTGTGCCATATACTCAACGATAATTTGATCAGTTAGCGCGCGTATTCATCGATTGATCTTCCTAAAATTTATGTTATCTGTTACAAAGAATACAAAACTTCTTCGATTGTTTTTTATGTTTCGTGAGTCATAAAAAAAAATATTTATCGGCATGTAATTTACAAAATATATTTTCTTTATTACATACATATATACCGATAAGATCGTGTAACGCGACAATATCGCGTGTAGTGTTTCCTTGCGCGCGCGAGCAGAATGATTCGCTATTTTATCATTCTTTCCAATGAAATGTCAATCGTAGCTGTGTATAAAGCACGCATCGGGCGTGATCACGAGACGTCGTGGAATCGTCGAGGTTTCCGATACGTGTCTTTGAACTCGTGAGTTCATGAGTGGCGTTTAACATAACTCACGCGATAAATAACTCGAACTTCTTGCACACCTTTCGCACGCGTGCGGCGTATCTCGAGGGATGCTCTCGCGGAAACGCTCAAATAATAATCCCGAAGAAAGCCGGCACTGGGGGAGACAGATTGCGCTCCCCGTAGACAGATTTTCTCGTTCGCGCGCGGGCGTGTTATGCGTTACGATATGGAACCGCGACCGTTGTGTCAATAAAAATAATTGACCGTCCGGAATTCGCGGAGAACATTTGTCTACAACGGGAAGACGTCATTTATTTTGAGGACCCTGGTCGGCAAAACAGCAAAGTGCTCACAGATAGAGAGAGAGAGAGAGAGAGAGAGAGAGAAATGAAGAGAGGGACTAGACAAGTTTACCTTCGTCTCCCGGAGGAAATTACCGTAGATAGAGATGATGATGCTTGCAGGGGGAATATGCATTCCCTGACCGCGCGTGCACGCGCGAATGCACGCTAATGATATTATAAATCTGAACGAACCCTCTCCTCGATTTTAAGAATACACACGTCATACTTTTTTTTTTTTTAATTTCTTCTTTCTACAGTGACGCGCGTTATAAAATGTTTAGAATTTTTCCTCGTCAATGCGCCATTGTGAGCCATATCGGCCCGGTACCATGAAAAAAGATCTACATTCTATAAAAAGATCTTCTGTAAGATGATACATTTTATAAGAGCGATCTCCGATTACGTTTGAAGCCGGCGGCGTGAGTTTTTAAGTGCGTGTTTTACGATTTAACCCTGTATGTCTAATACGTTTTTATAATCGAGTGCATCTATGTATTTTATATTTATATTTTATAGTATTGTTCAAGAGAAACAATCGAGAGGGAAAACGGATATGAATTATGAATCATTTCAAGGCAGTCGCCCCTCTCCTTGACACATTACTGATAGAATACCACGCATAGAATGCTGTGCGAATAAAACGCCTATCGGTTTCTCGCGTAAAAAACCGAAGGCGCCGATAGACGCTTTCAGTAGTGAAAGTGTTAAGATTCAAGAGCATTGTGGAAATATAAATATAATGCGCGTTATGCTTTTAGAAAATTTCAGTATAATTATTTCTATCTTCATATGAATTTATACTATTTTTTGTCGAACAAGAGTCAAAGAAGTTTGTAATAATTAAAACGATTAAATCTTAATGACTTTTTTTGTAAAAAAAATTTCTCATTTAGTGCCAAACATGACTGTTATTCGGAAATGATTGAAATCGGAGTCAAAATTTGGATCACGCATGCGATGCTCTAAAAGTGGAGTTTACATTATACTATATTTCGCGTAATTTCGCGGTGTTTTATTCAAAAGACACATCAACAAAAGAAACTCACCACCAGTTGGCTTGTGCGCCGCTCTGCCACGCGACGATCAGCAAAGACAAAACGAGCAGGTAGCTCATTGACATGACGTTGCGTGCGTTGCGATTCCGTGGGACCTCTTCTCTTTCAGCCGATCGCCAAATCACGGGGAGTCGAATTCTTCTGTCGCTTCTCAACAACTCTCGTGGAAGCGCGAAAGAGAGAGGAGAAGAGGATTACGTGGCCGCGCGCGTTCCGTGCTCCTTTCTCAGCCTCGCATTCTTACATGCGTCGCTCAAGACGAACTCCGTCTCGCATCGTTTTTTTCCCGTGAACAATATATACGTAGAAGCGTGAACAGTAAGCGCGAACTGAGTCGAGATTCGCGAACGCGACAGATCGAGAGAACGATATTGGTGATCGAGAGATCGAACGCGATCTCGGGGCACGCCGCGGCGGTGTGCGCGTCTCCTTTCTCGTCTCACGATGAGCGCTCTCCTCGAAACGGACTCGAAAGTTCTCTCCAACTCCGCGCGTTTCCTTCGTATCTCTTCGATCTTACATATTTCCAGCGAGGCGCGACCGATTTTTGTGCACGAGGTAAAAGCGGCCGCGCGCAGACAAAGTTAAGTCGTCACACGCGCTCGCACGACCTGTGTATGTATCAACGGTAAATCGCCGCCGCCGTCGTCGTCGAACGTTCTCTCGCCCGGTTCGGTTCACACGGTCTACGTTTGAGAAAATCGCGCGATCGCGAATCGGACGACCTCGAGCGGATCGAACGCTCTTATACCGAGAAACTTTACAACGGCCGACTTTTTTCGCGCAGCGAAACAATTGCGACAATCGTGAGGAAATTGTCGTCGCGCGAAGACGCACGCGAAGAGCCGGTTACCGGATAAGACGACGCTCCGTGAACGTTCGCGTACGGACTGTGGCCGGTAGGATCACGAGGAAAAGGGCAACGGTGCTCTAACGGTGGGCGGAGTCGTCGTTCGCACGCGGCACGCCGATTGGCCGGCGTCACCCAAAGAGCCTCCGGAGGCTCCACTCGCGTTAATTAAGCATTTCGGCGCAACGTCCCGTCGCCGGTGCGAGTGCGTACGCATCTCGCTCCTCTCGCTCGCGATTCGTTCCTCCGACTCGCTTCTTCGTGGTTGAAAACGCGAGCGAGACCTCACGCAAGGGGGCCCCCTTTGTTCCTGGCTCGAGAGAGATTTCGGAGCAAGAAGGTATGTAAAATTGTACATCGGTATTCTTGGGACGTCAGACACATCGGCGATGACAGAACCATGTTTGAAAGCTGTGGATACCATCATTATGAGAGAAAAGACGGTGAGGCAAAAGATTTTCTCATTTAAAGACTACGTAATCTTCATATTGTTTACTGGTTACTCTTTTAATGATAAGATAAAACAAAAGAAAATCTTGCAATTTATCATATTTTTCAGGAAATAAGGATATTGTGTATGAGAGAAAGAAAGGAATAATTGTTCTCTACCTGTCACGTGAAAAACGTGGAGAGCGATGTTGAACGTTCTGTTCGGGCGCGCAAATTTGTTCAAGCGATGGAAAAGACAAATCCGTGTCTCAAACATTGAAGTTTCTGTTGACCAAATTACTCTCGACGGTTTTAAGAAATTTCTTTTTTACAGAGATATATATAAGTCAAGTAAAATATATGTCTGTAAAAACTGTCTTTGTGTTTGCAAAATCTAAAAATGTTTTTTTACGTTTTATTATTTATAAGCGTAGTATACATACGCGATATTTATCATTTTTTACTATTTTTTCTTAATTAAAATTTTTTCTTAACTTTTTTTATATCATTCATTTTATATCATTTTTTTAAATATCATTCTGCGATAATGAAAATAAAACAGTAGTTTTCTCAGAAAACGATCATGTTGTTATTTAGTTTCGTCACGAACAGAATCTTTTCATAGTCGATAATGAGATATATTCACTTAATGTCGGTTTTAATACTTTTACATTTTTCTTTACACAATATTCTACATCTAAATGTCATATCTCCGCAATATATTAAACTGTTTAAACAGAGTAATGCACTTTTGCGTTTCTGTCAAGTACAATAATATACATATGTATATCGTATTTCAAACAGTTTTGATTGTAAATAGAAATACCATTTAACTATGTATAAGATATTATCTAATAATAGACATTATATCTATTAAAATTATGAACTAAAATATGTGCAAGTATAATCCTCTGGATGCTTTTTCATCAGTTTATAACAAAAATTGTCCATTTTTATGAAGAAACATTTCTATGCAATAAAAAATAGATCTTGTATGAATTAATTAATTTCTACATATGTTTCTCAGTGAGTTTACAAAATGTTCTAGAAACATATTAGCTGTAAATAGTTTGTTTATGATTTATATTGCAGTAATTGTAGTGGCTGTACGTATCAAATTGAGGCAATAGACATTTTTTAAATATTTTTTTATTGGTAGCTTATGAATTTTAATATTAACAATATTTTTTGTTATGTCAAATCTTTTGATAGAAAAAAATTGTTTATTTTAAACAAAAAGAGTGCTCTTATAGTTTTATGTGTAATCTCTGCTACACAAATAGAACAATATCGCCATCTGCGTGATGACGGTTGGAACAGTGTAAACAAACAACGGCTGGTAAAACATGTGTACTTTATATCATAAAAATAATACAAATATTTTTCTTTAATAAGATAATAATCATAAATATATATTGGACAAATTGCAAAGTAGTTTAATAACTCACGTACAAAGAAAAACAATACAGATGGAAACGTGATTTAATATGCTTAAACTTTTATTTTCTTCTTTGCAGAATTGTTTTTAATGTAGAATATACATATTTACAATGTTTATATGCGTGTATTCCGATTTTCTTTATTTCCATCATTCAGTGAAGGAACTTTCATACACGATTGTTCGATATTTTTGTGTTGTCTTTCTTTATTCAAGAAAAGGAATATACTTTTTTCAATACTATTAATAATTTTTCAATCATTAACACAAATAAGAAAAAAATTAAAATATACAGAGGAAATTGTTTTCCTGATGATAAATGTGCTTTGGTAATTTAAGTTTATATCAATTAATGTTCGAAGCACAATTTTAGAACATAAACACGCCAGATAAGACAAAATCAAAAGCAATACTTTTTAAATTAATATTCGATCAATTCTCGATATTAAATAATAAAAACAGTCAGAAGTATTATCACATTTGTCCAAAAGTAATTTGCGTAGTCAGACAGGTGGAAGTCCCGTCTGTGTTTGCGACGGATTGTGATACAAACTGGCCATTGCTTCCTGCAGCGCTCGCAAACACGCGACAGTCGCTTTAAAACCACCCGCTCTTTCCGCATCGGATTCGAGACGTATATGTGACGTATATCCGCGAGTCTGGAGTTCTCGCCAATTAGGTGGCAATGGCCCGTCCGTTTGTTGCCGAATGGGCGTGTAGGTATATAGAGGACCTTCCTCTGCTTTTGACACGGGAACATAAGGTTGATTTCCTCCTCCCGGAGTACCGAACTTGATACCTGTACTAAATTGAGTGATTTTAACAGCAGGAACAGAAGAAATTTTCTCTTCCGTCTTTTGTTTCTGTATCGCGGAAGTGAAAGATTGAATAATATTTTTGGCATTCGCGTCGGAAAACGTCAGCTCGTCTATCAGAGCTTCTTTCTCGCGTATTTTCTTTTTCTTTGTCTCTACTTCCTCTTTTGCAAGTTCTATCCTCCTCTCTTCTTCTTTTTGCTTCTCCAGTTCTATTATCTCTTCCAACTCGTGCTCGCTTCTGCCGAGTTTAGATTTACTTTTCACTATTTGCTCTTTATTATCTTTCTTATACTGTTCTATCTTCTTGTTCGTTTCGATCACATCAATGTTGTGCGTCAGATTGTATATGATGCTTTCAATTTCTTCTAAGTAATCGTTGTATTCTCTCAGTGTGGCAAAATCATCTTCCTTTTTGTTGTAATCTCGCAAGATACGTTTCCTTATGCTGACTTCCTTTTCCACCATAGGATCTTCGAACATCTGAACTCGAAAGTTTGTTCTTCTCAGTGGAATCTTGCATTCCGGACAGGATCCTGAACCTGAATAATTTTAATTATAACAATAAATTTATTATTTCTTACGACGTATTAAAAATATCAACTAGATGATAAAAAGAATCGACCAAACCTTTCAGAAACAGTAAATCCACACAACTCTCGCATAATGCATGACCGCAGACATTCACCATCATTTTCAACGATGGATTTCGATATTTGGTAGTTTTGCATCGTGGACAGGCTTGATCATCCATTTTCAGAAACAAAAATATATAAATATATAATCTTCTTTGAATTCTCTCTCTGATTTGAACTATGGAATTTCACTTTTGACACAAATCTCCAACTTATCTCTTATATTTGCTAAAGATGATGATTATTTTCTTGTCACAGAAATAAAAATTTATAAATTAACTAAGAGCCAGTTGTTCTATTCATGAACTATTTATTATATTAGGTGACACGCACAATACATCGTCTTTTTAGAAAGAGTTATGTGCTGCATGTATACATTTCTCTGTGAACATAACCTTGCATAACCTATAAAACGACTATTTATTGACATGAGTGCTGCGATCCGAAATACGCTCATAGCACCATTAGCGTCTGGAAATCTATAGCATACGTAACGTGAACTATAGATTTATAAGCGCTAATAGCGCTGTGAGCGTATTTCGGACCGCAGCCGAGGTCTCTGCAAGCTGAATTTCGAAGGCCACACCTGTGTGTTTCGTGTGCTCGTAGAAGAGTCGTTTATAAATAATTATTTGGTCTATCTGTTCAACTCGCTCGAACATATTTCTAAAAAAAATGTGTTTCTTTCTTTTTTTAAAAGAGACTTGAATTATAGTTAAGAGCTAAACAGAACGTATGTATAATGAAAGTAAAAATTTATAGTCTGGCGCCCTGTACAGGGGATATAGGAGTGGAGCCAACGGCCCTGAAAATCGAGATGTAGTTTTCCTCTCGAACTATCGAACTTATTGAAGTTATCGATAACATATCGATAGTGTCTTCGAATTGTATAGATTTGACTCAAAAGCATTCTCGCACGTACTTATATAACAGATATATAAAAGTTGTGAATACGGAGAATAAACAAATTAGGAATTTATATAATAACTGCTTGGAAAAAACAAATAAGATGTATGTGTCAAGAAAATTCTCAATGTTAATAAAGATTCGTGTCTTTTTGCTTTTATTTTACTCTTCAAAAAACTAATACATTATTAGAAAATTATAATAAACGCACATAGTTCTCTCCTATGTTGTACTTCTCATATAATTTATTAGAAAGTACACGTACACACATGTTAAAAATAAGCTCATTTTTAAGTTATAAACACACTTACTTTCTGCTTTGTTCTGCGCTGGTTTTAAATTTGTTGTAAAATAAACCGCAAAATTATTCACAGTTTCACTTATAACCTGCGAATTATTTGCAGCGAATTAATCGCAGTGATTAAATTTTTAATGCATTCTCGCTCTTACTTCGTTAAGTCATTAAACTATTTAGAGGAGGTCAAATTTTACTCGTAGTCTTACGCGTGATGCGAAGCAACGTAGCGAATAGTACAAGGCAGTAATCGACTATGGATGGAAAAAGCGATTGAGCTAATAAGCCGATTATCTATCAAAGGGATGGAACATTATTCGGATGCAGTGCGCGATTGCCATATAAAAGAAATAAATCCCTGTGCAAACAACACTGCAAAATTTACGACGAAAATATAGAACGATACGGAAAAAACTCTCGGAAAAAATGAAAACTCAATGGACAAGCGCAAAACATTGTCAGCTAGAGCAATCGGCATCCAAACGCGGAATTCGTTCGATACTAAAAGTATTCGAACAAAATTTTTAAATACAATTTTCTACAATTTTCAAGATTTAATCATTTGTAGCCGAAGAAAACTTACACAAACTAAAATTGTATTAAATATCGGTTTTTCTCTCTCTTTTTTTTTTTAATACTGTCGGTGTTAAACAAAATATAATATAACACATTTCATTATCTAATAATATCTTGTATTGTATTTCGTGATATTGATAAACACAATTAACAAATAAATTTGGAAAACAATTTACAGAACAAAATATACGCTGTAAATCCCAATGATTTAACTCTTTCTTTAAAAAAATATTTTTAGTGCAGGAAAAACTGATATATGAAAAGTGTGTTTGAACACTGGAATAAATTTGAACAAATCTATCACGTAAAATACATATCCAGTATTTTACGCAATTTTCCATATTTTTCATAAATATTTCCAATATTTTAAATTGCAGATCGTTTCCAGTTATATTTTTCGAAAGAACAAAACATTTCACTTCCGACAAGCGTAAAAAGCGATAAAAATTTTATCTCTCGCACACGCGATATTCAAATTGTTCCAATCTGCAGCGGCGTTTAAATGTGACTGTGTTGTGTATTTACGCACCGTGAATATAATTGGGCACAATAAACACAGACAGATGCGTATAAACAGAGGAGAGAAATCTCCATACGTTCTAAGAAATTCTGACTAATCTGAGTCGAACGTCTTCGTCGACCTTCGCGAAGAACATAGCGTTGACGAATTCGAGACGTAAAAAAGCAAGAGATGAATCTCATAGGATCTACTGCCAAGTTTAATCGGCGCCGTGGTATCTCGGGGCGGTATTCGATTCCCCGGATTCCCAGCGAGGGATGCTGGTGTGCGCGAAGGGAGAAATCGGCGGTACACACGTATAGAGGAAGAGAGACCGGAACAGAACAGAAGAGAGAGAGAAAGAGAGAGAGAGAGAGAAAGAAGGGGATCGGAGAAGAGGGAGAGGGATCGCGCGCGACGATAAAACGAAGAGGGATACACGCTTGCGCCAGGGAGTATCACCCTCATCTCAGTGCACCCTTCGCGCTGAGGGGACGAGGGAGCATGAGGGTATATACCCGAGGATAGATGGCAGGGCGTCTCTCCCGGGCCGCGCAGGCCGCGCAAAGCCGCGTTGCACGCATTGTCAGTTCTCTTCAGTTTCGCTCGGATATCCGTGGCAACGAGTGACCTTCGTGCCGATCGAGTTCGCCGATCATTCCCCTCTTTCGTCGAGAGAGAGAGAGAGAGAGAGAGAAAGAGAGAGAGTGAGGATTGCCGCGTGTCGATCGTCAGCGCGAGACCGGCGTTATCGGGCGTCGCGACGCGCCGGAGACACGCCTGTCGCCGAAAAAAAAGACGCGACTTCTGTCTGAACACGCGTTTTCGTCGTCGGTTCTTCTTTTTTTTGAAACGCGATCGACTCTCTCTTTCTTTCTTATCCGCGCGGTGTCGACGCGTTCTTATACAAAAGTCGCGTGAGAATCGCAAATCGTCGGGAACGAAAAGCAAAAAAGACAGTGAAATTGAATCGGGACTGAAAAGTTGGGAGAAAGATAGATATGAACTTCCGATTTCCGCGGTTTTCGAATGACACGACGTGCGGCAATCAAGGAGCGATTTTATCGTGGACGCGATAAGACGACGAGAACCGGAGACAATAAGAAGGAGAACGGGGGACAATGATCCAAGGGGATGCACGTATCACGCCCCGTCGGCGCTTTTCAATTACGCGAATCTAGATCGCGTGGCCGTTAGCGAATTAAGCGGGCTCTATGCGGGTCCGAGAATGTGAAAGAGGCGAATAACGATCGGCCTACTGTACGATGAGAAATCGCGTCGGGATCAAATCTCGAGGCCGGAATAACGATGTAACGGTGGCATGGAGCGCGGAAGCGAGAAAAACTGGAAATCGTCGATTTATCCGATAAACTCGTCTTGACTCTCCTCAGCACGTCGTGTCAATTTCGCGTTGTGCGAGAGAGGAATTCGCGGGCGTCCGTATACACTGCCTGCAAAACTCAATTACTTCAGAATAGAGATCGAAAGATCGGAAAGGCGAATACACACGCGAGGGCACACGAGAAAATAAAATCGATCCAGCGCATCGAAACGCGACTATGTGAAATAAAAAAAATGAGGTGTCTAATCTTGACCCTCGGTCTGCTGGTTTCGGGTGAGTTCGCGAGCATAAATCGCTTATAGAACCGGTCGTGTGTGTCGTCAATCGCGCTTACACATATATATGCATGCATCGTCCCGACGACACGCCAATATTCACTCCCGTCGGCGCAAAATTTGCGGCGGAAGCGGGACCCGCGTTTAGGAAAATACGATTACAAACATTCAACAGTTTCGCGAATGACGCGTATAATGAGCGATGCATAAATACACATTAGCAGATAATAAATTAACATAGATAACGCGATTTTGTCGTCAAACGCGAAAACGTTTTCATTCGATATAATTGTTAGGTATCAATCTATTTTATTGACGTATTTGCGTGTAAAACCAAAGTTCTCAAGAGAAACGCGCGGAAAATCCTTTTGGGAGTTATAAGCTCCCAGTTTCACGTTCTTTTCCCACGTTTTCGAAACAGTGCCAAAAAGATATGAAGGGAGTTTAAGATTCAAAACTCGAGCAGCGTCAGCTTTACCTCCCTTGAAAGATGTATTACTTCTGAGAATTACTGAAAAGAGCAGAATATTAAAGTCGATGAGACACGCCGCCGACGTGTACGTTCGCGATTATATTTCTTTAAATAACCTAACCACTTTAATTTGCCATTACATAATTAAGAGAGCAATTATAGATTGAATAACGTCATTTATATTTTTGGAAGAAAATCGCTTTATACGTCTACGAAGAGATAAATATAGACAGTCTCTCGCTCCGATGAGAACGATTCTTGTACTCACGAAGTTTTCGTTTCGGAATATTTCCGGTTCGATTAATCCGGAATATCCGACGATATAAAAACGGATTCTCGCAATTGCAAGAAACTATCTTTCTTACGAGCGCTAAGTACTTTTCTCCTTTTCGAGAAGGTTAACGACATTAAGTGTCGCACGCGAAGCACGTACGAATCGAGCGGCGCGTAAACCGCCCCTTTTGCGTCGCGACACACACACACAACCGGGGCTACGAATACCGATACTATATCACAGCCGGGTTTAGTTAGCTCCCGAAGTTTAGTCTTGACTTTGTAATAACTTGGTCTTAACATTAGCCCCGTCCGAAATACAGGGTTTATGTAGCAATTAACCCGAAAGTCCCGTGTACTCCGATGTAAAGAGACGGTGTAATATTACGCATAATAGCAAGACAGGGCAATCAAGATACCATTCAAAATGTATGAACAAAGTTCGGCTCTTTCTACAATATTTACATTCGTTTTGTTATCCTTTATCGATTTTATTTCTATTATTCCAGGGAAATCGGTTTATGTTAGTTTTGCGCTGCAGTTTCAATACACGACACGAGTTCTTTACATATACCAATTAAAACTTGCATGCACGAGATACAGAATTTTTTTTATACACATATATATCTCAGCACTTCTATCAAGACTTGTGTACACGCTCTCTACGAAATTATACTGATAAAAAAAATAAACGTTGTTGAATATTACCTATTTTTCATGCACCGATGGTTACCGGTAATTATGCTGTTTGTTCTCTTAATTTTGCTTCACCTGCGCTGTGTTTGTCCGATTAACAGGAACCGGAATATCACGGAAACTGCTATATTGAATTGTTTTTTTTTGTTTTTTGTATTTGGGCAAAATTTTCATCGATCTGCAAACGTTAATTAATTTGACGAATATGCATTCTCGGAAATAATTTGTTTTTTTTTTTTTTTTTTTAATACCGCGATATCAGTATCATGTAAAAAATAACTGTTTTTGACAAGAATGCAACATGACATACTTTTATTCATGTATTTGTTTTTTAAGCAAAGTCGGTCAGCGCATTTCATTTTTCCATGCGTGTTGAAACATTAGAGAAAAGGGTTAAAAATTCAAAAAATTACAAAAAAATCTTAGTATCGCAAAATATTTTCCATTTATTAAAAATCACAACATACAAATAATGAGAACAAAATTGTAAAAATATCACTACGTCCGTTATATGTGAGAGATTAAATATTTTGTTTTCTTTAATAAAAAAAAAAAAAAGAACACAAAATTACACGAAAGATAGAAGTTTCCTCCGAAACTATTAAAGCAAGCGCCTGAACTAATATCCCGTGAGACTATAAACACTCTTACGACGCGTCTAGCGTTAATATTCTTTAGTCTTGATTTAAAATTAAATTAAGATCGTGAGCTTAAGACACGACGTGAAAATTAACTAAACCCGCAGCTAGTTGTCGCCTCTCGCTGCGAAATGAACTGAATTTATATACAGAGAGAGCAATAAGAAGCACGCGGGGAAATTAAATCCATCGTGCATCGCTGTAAGAGTAACTGCAGAGAGGCACTGAAGAAAACAGCTGGCAAAGAGACTCGAAAGGAGGAAAAGGGACGATGAAAATCCTGATATGTATTTTAACGGTGGGTTATGCGGAGCGCGGCGCACAAATCCCACGAAAGCGAGGGGAAGTAAATATTTGCTCGTGCAAAACTACCTGTGCCTCTGCATCCCCTTAAAGTTATCTTTTTGGAGTCGCATTTATTTTTAACGCACGATTTTCCGACGACAGTTTTATCGAATTCAAAGAAATGAAAACTACATATGTCGCCGATATCGCGAGGGCAAACTCCTTCCTTTCTTCCTGATTTTTTTCCTTTTATTTCTCGCGGTAAGTCACGGAGGCTGCACATGCCGCACCTCCATCTTCTTCCAAATATCACGCATATACATCTCGTCGAATATCTCGTTTGTTATGTGTAAGAAGTTCTTTCAAGTTGTTACACATTTTCGCTATTAATGTTACGAAGGGGCGGTACTCCACCGCGTCAAGTTGGCGCTTATGTACAAACGCCTGCACATTTACCCGGAGCGCGCATGTAACGTCCAACTAAAGTTACGAACTTTCCGCCCGTGAACGATGGGCCATTCACAATGTTAGGGAAACTTGATAAACGAGTAATAGAGAGTTCACGCTGTCAATTTATAATTTTCCTATTTATGAATATAACATGTACATAACATTGTACATAAACGCGCGCTCGCGCTCCGTCTCCTTGTCGCACACGGTGTGCTTCAAAATCGAAATGTATTTCTGCCTTGTTTGCAGGGCGAAATGTTAAACATTGCGATTCGGTGTTACCGTGCAAAGCGCGTAAAAGCACTTTCAGACAAAAATAAACACGCATCGGAGTAACACGCGGATAACTTTTACAATTTGTTTTAAAACTTTCTAGTGCCGCGAAAGATTAAAAAAACATTAGAGAAAGAAAATGAATGAAAGAGAAAAAAGAAACGCGAAGGGAGAAAACATGAAAGAGAGATTTTTTTTTAGCAAAAACTTTTTACGGAAACAAAAACTACGAAATAAATCAAAGGAGAAAATGCGACCTAAAATAGAATTGATTTATAAAACATTATCATAAAAAGGAACGAAAAGCTTTTAAATTATGACTCGCTGCGAATGAAAAGCCCTGCGCGCGAATTAAGCTTCAGAGATAAATAATTGATGGAATATTACTGGACGTGATGCATTTAAGAAGACTTTGGCTTGAAAGAAAATTTTAATTTTCCTTGTGCTCTGAGAGATATATGGTATATATATATATACATTGAATATTAAAATCTAAGCAATATAGCAGCAAATACTCTTAATCTCTCACTATCTTCAGCGGAAGAAAAATTAATTTTATATTTCACAAGAACTTGAAATGCATGTTTATTCTCAATTAATTTTCCGAAAGACTTTGAAGAAAAGAACACGAAAATGTAAAAATAATGAGCTTACGATGCGCTATTTTCCAATAACATTGCTCGCGGGAAGGAGACATTTTCGATTGCACACATTCTTGATTTCAAATAGTTGTTCTCTTTTTTCAATCCCTTTGACAAGATGTCCTCAATTTTTTTAATCGACACGGTCTCTCTCACAAGTTCTAATAGCTTTTCTTTGGTTACACAAGAAAGAACTTTTTTATTACAAAAAATTGTTCTCTCTGATAATAGTGTTACAAAATTGTAAAAAAGATATTTGACAAAATAGCAGGTTCTCTTTCTTATTTTACAAAGTTAGTTTGCTGTTATTTTGCTTTTTAAAATATTTTGAGCGGCGTTTACGAAAAACCTGAAAAATAAGATGTAAAAGATAAATTTACCTGTTCATACATCTTTCTGCTTTTTCTTTTTACTCTTTTTCTCCTCCACGACTTCTGAAAGATTTAGAAAAATTATTCAGTCATACACACAAAACTGCTGCGTAAACCACAAGCAGTAGTTTGTAGGTTCATGTACACACGTACACACATTTAATTTTTATTGCGCAACAGGGAGCGGACAATAAGAGTTAAAGAACATCGTTAACTCGGGAATAATACGACTTTTTATGACGTAAACTACCGCGCCACGGCATTTTATGCCGTGTTAATAAATCGTTTTTGTTTGGCTACACTCGAAAAAATTGTAACGTTCTGTCTCGCGCGTTTATCTGAGGAATAATAATTTTTTCTTTTTCACGGCGCTATTGAAAATAAAAGAAAGATCATTAGGTCTCGATTAGAAATTAATTTCCTTCGCATTGACTGCGGGAAAGCGGAAGCTTTTTACCGATAATTCCGATAAGCTCGAATAGAACGGGCGGCAATAAATCTTCCCCCCGCGTCGGTGTAAATTACATCTCCGCGTGACCGAGCACAACCACCGATACTGAAGAATTCAGCCAACTTTGCTAAGATGTAGTATTGTGTTTGCTTGAAGTGCAAGGACCTGTCCGGTGCACGGCCGATCGCAGGATACACGAGAATCGCGCGTCGGAGACGCCCGATTCTTCCATCCGTGGAAGACCGTATTTCGACGTCTCGGCGTCGCGCAACGTAACAGCTTTGGTCGGCAAAACGGCCACTCTCAATTGTCGAGTACGGAATTTGGGCGATCGCACGGTAAGATATCCCTCGCAGAAGCGGAAAATAACACACAATGGCGTGTTCTTTCATAAAGTGTAACAAATCGAAATGTGTTCACTTCAAATCACAGCTTCAGCAAAATTCACATCACTTTTATAAGTTTGTAAAGAAAAACAAATTTAGTGTAAGAAACTTTATCGTCTAAAATTCTATATTATTGCTTTGTGATAAACCGAAACACGTTGTGTATTCAACAAAAACAATTGCGGAACTACTGTTCGTTTTCTTCTGTAGAAGCCAATTCTAATTTTGCACAGTTATTTCGCGTTATAATAAGTAATAAAGTTTAAGCACAACGCAATGTTAGTGATAATATCACAAAAGCTCGGTGTGGAATATAAATAAGCGTCCGCGGAAAAGGAGAACTTCTCTTCTCGAAAGTTTATTTCAACTTCTTCTTTAAGCGAGAATTCAAGTGATGAAGTTTTAGAAAATATTCTTTTCGCCGACTGAGGAGATAAGTCCTTCCAATATCGAAGAAGTGTTCAATTTGTGTCCCCATAATATGCATTGCAGCTTGTGAGTGCCGTTTACGTTTCCGGAATATCGAAATCGACTGTCAGTGCTAAAAATATTTCCCGCCCCAATAGTACGCTCTTCGTCCTGGAAACTTCCACCATAAATGGACTGACTCAAGCACAGCAGCGCTTTGGGAGCACCGGTTTTAAAAGCCTTTTCGGCAAATATGTAACTTATTTTTTTTTTACAAAAGCGTCCTCTCTCTTGCAAATGTTAATGCGCTCGTCCGCCAAAAGTTTTTGTGTATATTTTACGACACAAGTGTGACAGAGAGACGCGCGCGATTTGTTGATATCGGCGAGTAAACACGCGTATATACAGCATTTATTTTTATCGCTGTTGGCGCCATTTATAGAAGAAGTTTATGAATAAATTATAGAGTAAGAAAACCCCAAAGAAAAACGTGACTATCGACGTCTCGGAAACTAGTACGAGCCACGAAACTCAATTAGTTGCAAACTCGACACGGGTCGTAGTTTCGCGTCCGGTCCGTAGGTGTGCGGCGCGCGATGGTTTTTGTCATTACACGTATAATAAAGTTGGCTCATGACGAGATACTTTATATAAAGAACTAGAACACCTCGCAGAGAGAGAGAGAGAGAGAGAGAGAGACGCGAGGACAGACAAGACCAGTAATTTTTTTCTTCTATTTTCTTTGCATCTGAGTTCGTGCGCCAGCGCGCTCGAGAGAAATTTTCGCAAAAAAAAAAAAAAAACAGCACATCCTTTTGCATCTTTTGCGTCTGAGTTTTTGTTCCGCTCGCGTCCCTATTTCGTTAACACCGTGTTTTTTTTATATTTTTTTACCGGGTACAATCTGTCTCTTTGCCGCGTCCATGCGTAGGTAGTTGAAAATTACTTTTTCACGGAGCGGCTACAGTGAATTTTGCATTTCCCGGCTGGCGTTACTGTTAATGAAAAACCTATTATTTTAAGTGATAAATTAATATAAAGAAATCATTGCCGGAAATTCTAACGACTAAAATTGCACATGAAAAAGCGAGATATTACGGTTTGTTTTTTCTCTAACTTTCGGCGGTGTAATTCGCGATCGTACAGTGAATGCGATTAAACAAAAAATTATTTTTTTACGAAATGTAAATTTTCCACGCGCGCGCGACTTGCGTTAATTGCAACATTACGTTAATTATAATGAGAAATTAATTACCTCCACCGACGAATATAAAGTGGTTGCGCGAATGTGTGTTCACTGTCCAACATTTAGAAGTTTACTCTCGAGTGACAACTGATTGCATTCACTAAAATTCAGATGGGTTATATTTCTCCGCAAAAACGAATATATTTTCACACGTGATTGTCGTGCACATTATTGTTATTATTATGTATTATTCTACGTTAATAAATCAAAAAAGTACGTTTGCACACGCACGAGCACACACGTTATCGAGTCGGAAAAATTTACGGTCCCACTGTCATATATACCTATTAAAAGTAAATCCACGTATTGAAATTTTCGAAATGGATTTCCGAAAACTTGAGCTTCTTTGCTTATGCGACTTTTTTGCAAATGGTCGTTGAATAGTACGTCATAATCACGATAAAAAAAGAAAGCAAGAAGAAGAGGTATACGATAAGAAAGATCTTGATGTGTTACTATACGCTGCTGGCCAGCAAAAGTATTCGAAAATGTGAAAATTTGACATAAGTTGATAAATCGATTTTTCCACTTTAGCTTATAAGTATATTTCGTTTTCTCTCTCTCTGCGGGGAATCGCAAGTAGATACACAAATGTTCCACACGTATGTACTTGACGCTGAAAGCACAACCGCGAGATTTCTAATGTTACTGTAGGAAAGATAAATATATATATATATATATACACATATTTATCTTAGAGTCGACCTATATATATATAATAGGTCGATCAGATCTATATTCAAACAAATCCACGTTATTGAAGTAGACAAAGGGCGGTAAACTATGCCAATGACAATCAGCTAAACTATGCAATATGACATTGCTTTTGTCCTAAATGTATCTGACAATATAAATAATATTTCAAATATGTCTTCTAATTTGCGCAGATAATTGCGCATATTTGTCTTCAAAATATTTTTTCTATTGAAATATTATCTCGTTTAAGTTGTGAAAGAAAAAAAAAAGCGATTTTGCACTCGGTTTTAAATAAAACCTATGATTTCGCGTAAGTGTCGATTGAAATCGAGAAAAATCATTCGACTTTTGATAGAAATTAAATTTCGACGTTCAATTATATCTTTTTTCGCAATCGCTTTTCGATCGGCGTAGAAATTCAATTCATTGAGTTTTGATAACCATTTCAACGATTAATTATTGTTTTGTCAGGGCAAAGGCGTTCTTGCACTCGCCGCAGTCGAAACCGTACGACTTGTCGCGTATTTTTTTATTTTTTTTTATTAAAGCTCAAATCGAAAACGCGCTTTTCATTAGCACCGAATCGAACGTAACCGCGCGTCACGCGAGGAACAAAAGCCGCGTCACGGTTTCTTGTGCACCTTGCAACCTCTCCTGCCGCCGCTTTCCATTTCGATTTTGGTACGCCGGGCACGCGTACAAAACTCAATGAAGTCGTTTTTATGGAAGAATACGCATTTTCGTTCTACGTGTTCGGTATTTCAATATCGGCCATATGTCACGCTAATATAATACGGCCGTGCGAGAGCGCAGTCTGCGTTTACGTAAATCAATCATGCTGATCTTTCACCACCTCTCTCTTCTCTGCGCTTTGAAGATCGAGCAAAATATACAATCTGTCGAATATTATCGAAAAATACCGAGATATACGTTCAAAATATTGGAGTGATTGAAACGCGGTATGAATTTTTTAGTGGAGTTTCTATTTTTCGCGCCGCGTATATACGAATATATGAAACACAGAAACGAGAAGCGAGATTATATCCTCGCGAACGTCTGTAATATACCAAAATACAAACCTGCTGATGAAATTTATACCGCAACCTGTTTTTGATCGAATTCACGCAAAAAAAGAAACTCCTTTTTAAAAAGACTAATGTGGCGCGCTTGTGTCTGTGAGGCGGAGAAAGTCGAGCGTACCTTAAACGAAAGGGTCTCCCGTTCCGGTTGTTGTTTTTTTTGTTCTAGGTGTCATGGGTGAGACACCGAGATATCCATCTTCTCACCGTGGGCGTCGAAACGTACACCTCGGACCAGAGATTCATCGCGTCGCATTTTCCCCGCACGGAGGACTGGACGTTACAAGTAAAATATCCTCAGCGACGAGATTCCGGCACATACGAGTGTCAAGTGTCCACGACGCCGCCCATAGGTCACTCCATGCTCCTCTCTGTTGTCGGTCAGTAGTGGCACAGAACCTCTCTCCCGTGGCTCTTTCTTTCTTTTCCTCTTGTCGCCCTTTTCTGTCGCTCGTTTTTTGTTCCGTTTTTCACGCGGAGCTTTCCGTATATCGCGCCGTGCGCTGATTTCGGCGGAAATTCGCGCCGTATCCATTTGCCACTTCGAGAAGCTTAAAACCATCACCAACCGTGCTCGCCGCACGTGCATCGCGATACATATACTCGCGCGCGCAGCATTTGTCGCCCCTACGCTGATTTACCGTTTATGACTTAATCATTCACCCCGGAGTTTCTCAATGGAACACGCGACCCATGTACGATAATTCAACACCCGTGTATACCCACGCGGCACCGCCGATTTTCCTCGGCGCATAATGTGCCGGTGTGCGAATTCACGCGGAAGAATTAAGTTATCGAGGAGAAAGAAAGAGAGAGACCGCGCGCGCGTTCATGAGAAATCAGAATATTGATTACTTTTAAGCGTTTTTTATGTAAAAAAATGTAATGATGCTGTTGGAAGTTGGCGCACGCGCGAAACTCGTGAGACGAGAAGTAGCAATTTCCGTGAACTTGGCGAATTATGAATTTCTGTCATTATGCATGCTCGCTCCTTCTGCGGATATAGTAAGTTTAATCAGCTTCTCTCTCTAAACTCGGTATTAACTTAATATTAACAAGTTAATATTAATCTCTTTCTCTCACACACACTCTCACTCTCAAAATTCATATTTAAACAGAAATCAATCTAATAATCAAAATATAACACTTGTTTTAAAAATATAAACGAAAAATGAGACATTAAATTTTGCTGATAAATGAGATATTAATTGTACATATACATATATACATGGTGATAAAATTAAACAATATTGATGAAAATCAATAAATAATAAGCGATGATTGAATATAATATTCGATATTGTTAATATAGTGTCTAAAATGTTAACTTTATTCATATTGTTGATTGTTATTAGACATATTAGATATTGAGTGTTGGTTCATTCTGTAATGTATATTGTTAATATTATGATTATTTTAACACACATAGCAACAATGGACACCAAATAAATAGCAGTATATTGGCTTCATAGAATACAATATGGCTTCATAGAATATATGTACAATGACTTCATAAAATTAGAATATCTCCCGTTTGTTGATTGTAAATTTCTTTTATATTATTGTAGAATTATAAGTTTTGCGCTATATTGATTATAAATGTCCCTTGATGATATTAAAAATAAATTTTCGCTTATTAAAAAAACGCTATTGTTTTTTTTTTAACTCAAAAACATTACAGCAAAATAAAATCGAATTGTGAAAACAAAGAGAGAAAATTTAATTAAGAGAACATTAATTAATTAATTTAGATATATAGAGCACAAACTCAACTTTATTATTTTTATGTTATCAGTGTCATTACAAGACTTTATTACTTTTTATTAATCGGTAAATTATGCTACATATTGTCATTTTATTTATATTCAAGTAAACCACGTATTAAAAAATTATAATATCAAGAAAGAACAGTTGAGCAACAAACATTTTACTTAAAATAACTATTTTTTATTGAAAGCGTTTAATATATGTATATCAGATGAATCTCGACTTCGATGAAAACTAAATTCGGAACGTGATCGCTAACTGAAATCGGAGAGTGGAAACTTTTCCATAATCGAGGTTATTTTTTTAATCCAATGCAATGTGCGTTCGAATTGAAACTAACCTTGTGCTTGAGAGACCGATTAAACTTCCGTCCATAATTCGTGAGAATTTTAAAAGCAAAATGTTTTACTTAAAACAAATGAACGATGTTCTCCGTGAATTAATGGTTTCTAAAATCCAGATTCTTTCTTTTCTTGATAATTGGAAGACGACTTCTCAACAATAATATTCCGTAATATTCGGTCTATAGGTATATTCCCTGCTCTTTGTTTTCACAGAGCCTGTGACGATGATCATCGGAGAGCCAGAAATGTACATAAACAAGGACAGTACGATGAACTTGACTTGCATCGTGCGACACAGTCCCGAACCACCGTTGACCATTCATTGGACTCACGATCATGAGGTATATATGCACATATGTATGTATATATTTTGTATATGCTTTTTTCGAGTATATGATACGAGCAATCCCGAGAAAAATGGGAGACAAGAATCGTCGAATTAAGTTTCCAATTATTATCTCTGTGAAATCTGCCCGCGGAAAGTCGATAAAAGAGAATAACTCAAATCCGCAGCTTTCCTCTTCTCTTTGCGTTCTATTCACGTAATCTCTCATCTTCTTCCATCCTCATTCATATTGCAATCCGCTCGATCTGCTTCCGTCTTTCGGATGTGACTTTGTCTCAAACAAGTTCTCAAGTTTAAGGCGCTCAGGAGTTTGCGTGGAACACGGGGAAAAACTTTTAATTTTAATATTACCTGCTCAACGTTTCTTCTTGTTGAATTTTTAAATGTATGAACACACACACATCGCGGTGTCCGACTCGCGGGATCTCGTTTCTCAACTTCAAAACCTATCTCTCAGCTCTCCCCTGCTGCCGTTTTCTTCCCTTTGCCGCGGGTAAAGTTTCTCTGGTGTGTGCTTTATACTATACCTCTGGTCGCATTATACAACACCTATTTCCCCGTAACTGTATCTCCGTTTTCTGTAACCCCCGCGCTCGCGCAGACTTCCACTTTAGGTCCTATATTCTTACTTTCAAGCTACCACCGACAGTTCATCGCATTAACTCTCTTTCTCTCTCTCTCTCTCCTAAGGCACGCGGTATCTTCCGTAACGTTCCTCGCCGATATTGCGCGCTGTGTACCCTCGTTCCTCTTTATTATCCATTCTCACTGTTTCACTATCACTTTGGTCGATACCGACTCCTCAACTTTAGGGCTTCAGAGTTTCCAAAATAAACGTTTAAAGTGTAACACGCTCAATTCAATTACGGTTTGTTTCGTCAAATCTCTTACTAGGTGTTTGATTTGTGTAATATATCAAGATTTGTTATTAGGTATTTATTCTGTTTATGTATACATCTCGCAGAATATTGGCAGAAAATTGTTTAGCAATTTACGTAAGATTTGTTAACATAATTATTTAATCCGGCAACTTATTACATTCAAGTTTGCATTAACTCGGCGAAGCTTGTATTGACTCTGTCGCTTTCAGCTCTTTTAAGAAACTAATTTATTTTTCTTTCACCGTGACTGTCTTTTTCTTTTGTTTCTTATTCTCACGGACTTTCCTGCAATCCGCGACCGTCCTCGCGATTCTCCCCCGCGGGTTCGAATCTTTCGCATCCGACTGTCACTCTATTTCTTTTTACTCTATTTTCCAGAATTTGACTTTTTTCCTTTCGAACCCATTCGTTTCCGCGGCTCTCAATCTCATGTAAGCTTCCGTGTCGTATGCGAAGATTTCCTCTGTTTTCTAGTTTCCGTCTCGTCATTCGACTTCTATCCCCCCGTATACCGACTTCTATCCCATCCGGCATTGTACTACTAGCCAATCCCGCCTCGATATCCCGCGCGTGTTTCGCTCGGAGAACCTCCCCCGGGTGAAAAATTTGACGCGTACTATTTCTTACTAACCCCATATTTCCTATCTGTCTCGTCGCACGCATTCCTTCCATCCCCCATGACCCAGTTAGCCGCCGTCTCCCTCTCTCCTTCGCCCGTTTGTACGGAGAATTATGCTTGTTCAGATATGCCGCGTATGTAACATAAATATCGGTAAACGCGCGATCTCGTGTACGCGATCTCGTTGGCATAATTGATTTCACATACGCGCTATATTAACTTTGCGCCACGCAATGTTTGCGCCGCGCTATTGTAATTACAAAGCACATTTAAATACGAAAATTGAAAGAGAGAGAGAGAGAGAGCATCGAAACTTTAATAACCATCGCGGAAATAAAATTATTGCTTGGCAAAAATCCGCGGAAAAATATACATTCGAGAACGGTAACTTTCAACGACGGAAAGCACACCCGACCACAATCGGGTATTATTTACAGTGATAATCCGCTTTACATCCTCATTAAGAAGGCTTACACAAGACGGTTCTACTTAGGAGATAAGTTATACCGCGGATAAAACTTTTTCTCACTATGGATTATTTGTATTATTTCTCTCCGGAATACCTCCGGACGCGTAGTTTTACTCGAAGGTGTTGTGTATATAGATATCGAATTTCAAATATATATATATCTCTCTCTTCGACAAAAAGAATATTTGTAACGAATACGAATTTCATAATTTCCAAGTGAAATTATGCCGCAACTCTGAAATACATTCATCCACCGAGTTTACATTTTTACAATATTACATGCACATGCAATTTTTTTACACAGTATTATTATGCATGTAAAAAAATTAAAATCTACTTCCTCTCTATCATAAGGCAAAAATAATAATAATAACACTCACGTGAGCTGATGACAACGAGAGCGAAAAAATGGCGTTTTGAGCTCAAAGGATTTCACAACAATATTCATGCGTGTGATGAAAAAAAAGAAGTTCCGGCTGTAAATGTGGAAAAAATACGAGCATTTATGTCAATGTCGAGTGTCTACGACTTGGTGTTTTAAATTTTCAGAATTTTTGACATTTCACGGTTCGCCGATAGCACACGGCAGTTGTTGTTACATTGCTGGAGTTTGCTGACGGCATGTAGTTGTTAGTAATGGCATGTATCCATTGATGCATGTTAGATTTAGTTTATATTATATATTTTAATAATATACATCAGGCTACAACTACTATATAGAAAAAGTTTAATAGACTACATTTCGACAAACCGCAAGCCTACGTAAATCATAGTCAGCTAGCCAGTAGCACAGACGCAATATAGCTGATTAATAATAAGGAAGAAAAGCTGAAAAGAGTGAAAGAGAGAGGAAGAGAAAGAAAGCACTTCAATAACTATGACTCTCATATGATATCAAAAGAAGGGAAAAGGAAAGGCATAACTGAAAATTCTCCTCATTGCGCTTTCTCTCTTCGATTTTTCCTCCAATAATTCTATAAAATATTCATTTCACTTTTCTATTGTCGTCTCCCCGTACACGTTCTTTCTCTTGTCTGCATTATTCGTGATTTTTCATAACGCAACAAAATACACTTCTAAAGAATACAGAAATTCTTAAAACTAAAAGAAAACAAAACCGTAAAAAAAGAGTGTCTTGTAAATTAAGTGAAATACATAATTATATCTATTGTACGTAAAAAAATTGATAATTTAGAATTATCTGTTACGTATATATACCATAAAGCGTTCGAATAAACACAGAAAACGTTCCACGTTTGGTTTCTCTCTCTCTCTCTTTTTTCTCAAACGTGGAAAAATTCAGAAAAATAAAAACTAGATATGTTTGCTTTGTGTATCGCAAGAATTTAAATAAAATATTTTGCTTTTACAACAACTAAAGGAAAATGAAAATATATTTTTTTCCAGTTTTTTTGTGGTTTCTCTGTTATTGAGAATAATACGCGCGCACACACGATCTGTAATATTTCTGCGCATGCAGACGGAATTTTTGATATTTCAGAATCATTTCGAAAAGATTTGCATGATATATGTATCTCTCATAAATTCGAATATATAAATCACACCGATCGTAATGGAAGACCGTAAGGTATCTGTTTAACATCATGTTATAATGATAGGCACAAATATACTTGTTTATACAGATGTAACCTTGTAATGAATTAACATACAACTCGGGGTTACAATTGAATATGCAATCTACTCATGTTATGATACCGCGTATGAAATGATGACAAATTTGTGAGAATCTAATGAGCAATGTACGATTTTAAGGGAGTGAAGGGGGTTGCAAATGTTTTTCATCCTGTCAACACTTATTATCGACCTATCATTACTTTTCATGACGACGTTATGACGTTTGTATCATTGCACGTGAACGCGCGCGATGATATATTTTGATAAACGACAAATAATATATATATATTCCCGTGAATGCAAGACAACAACGTATGTATTGTGTAAATTATTAAAAATATGTTGTTATAAATGTTAATATAAAATGCGAAAAGTGGAGAAAAAACTTTAATGGAAATAAATTCGTCAGAATAGTTTTATTATAAGTTATGCACGGTGTTTATTTTTAGACAAATGTTTAATATTTTTCTTGGTGAAAAACTTGATATAATGAAAATCGCAATAAAAAGAAAACGGACATGAGAAAAATCGGGACACTTAGCTATAACATAGGAAGTGTTTAAAATCCCACAAACGCGTGATCGCGAAATTAATAAGCAAAGATTATTCATTTGTGAGACGACGCTCAATACGAACTTGTATGTGTAGAAAACGGGCCAATTGCACGAAGAAAAAATTGTCAGAAAAATATATAAAACAGATAAAAATATATATCCAACGGGGCAGTTGTACACCACTTTTAGATTTACAGTACCTACTTCTCTCTGAAAGTTTCTAAAATCCATTCTGCATCACTGACATGTGAGCCGTTTATTTTAGGAGAGTGTTGTAAGTTCAGCTTTGAAACATTATGAGTTTCAGCGGGCTACGGACATAAACTGATATACTCGGCTATATCGATTTTGCCAAAGTTTTCGAAACTGAATTTCCACCATTTTACAAATCGTGAAATGCGATTGCGAAAAAGGAGAGTAGTACGTTATTTTGTAATTTATAAAGAAAGGATATGTGCATCAATTCGTGATGTTACAAACACGATAACATGTACGCGTCAATAAGCACACAAAAATGTGCGTAATTAAACATTCATAAGCTTTTCTTCCAATTATAAAAAAACAATTGTTATTCATTTTATTTTTGTAAGTCTTTTGTTGCATTTCGACATTTTTACGATATTTTTAATTAATTCTACCGTGACCTTTTTACGTGTTCTTTAGAACAATTGAATAACAATAAAACTTATTAAAATCCGATTTGACATTCATGTATATTACTTTCTCGTATATGTTAAATTCAGAAAGAAAATTCAGCTGCTTGCACACAACAAATTTTTCCCAAAATCGTCAATTTAACTGAAAAATTAATCAAACATTCAATTAACCGATTCTTTTTGTTGGCGAGTGCGCACTATTGTGTAAGCGTTGCAGAAAAGAAATTTAATTAGAATAACATTTTTCCGGATTCTGCGCTTGACAGGTGATCAATTATGACAGTCCACGAGGCGGGGTATCGGTTATCACGGAAAAGGGTGAAGTAACGACGTCGTATCTTTTAATTCAGCGTGCTCAACCGGCGGATAGCGGACAATACACCTGCCATCCCAGTAACGCTAACACAAAAACGGTCTTGGTCCACGTACTTAATGGTATGTATACTTCTTAATCTCACGACGCACCTGCTGTTACACGCTCCCGTTACAACGAAAGCGTTTGCATAGCGGCTTAATATTACCTAATCCTCCGGCAGCGCCGATTATCTAGTAGTGCGAGAAAATAAATATTATCCTCCTCCGCGGTGAGAAGACCGCAAATCTAGCAAAAAAAAATAAAAAAAAAATAATAAAAATAAAGAAGAGATATTAAATCTATCGCGCTCTCTCTTTGCAGGGGAACATCCAGCCGCGATGCAGCACGGCGGCCAGCTAAGATTAGCCAATTTACCTTTTGTAATGATCTCGACGACACTTCTGACCTTCTTGAATCACCCTTATTAGGGCATAGAGGCGCTGGACCATTATTATTATTATTATTATTATTATTATTATTATTATTATTATTATTATTATTATTTTGTGTGTGTGTGTGTGTGTGTGTGTGTAAGAATTGTTAGCGGGCGAGAGATACTTGTTTCAAATTTCTCTATTTTTCTTCTTTCTTGGCGTATACTGATTGTCTGATTTTCTTCGAGAAAAGATAGCGTGACTATCTATCGTTGAACCTCGCTCTCTCTTTCTTTCTCTTTTTCATATACACATATATATGTGTATATGAAACATATACATATGTGTATGTATATATATACATATATATATAGCGTTCGTGTGAATAGATGATCGATAAAATAAACTGCAAAAGTTCGAGTCTTTTTCCAATAACGTGATTTACGTTATATTTGTTGTTTGAATATACGCTGTTATTAAATGCCTGTTATTATAGTCGTCATTCTTTGTAATTTATTGTTATCGAGTAGTGCAACGTAATTAATACGTTCTTTAATTATGTTAACAAACTCTGTCTATACACGTATCGTCATAATTATGTTAAGAAGCTCTGTCTATACACGTATCGTTAAAATATTTCTTACCGTGCATCTCTAAACGCTTCGTATGTTGTCCAGAAAGTCAATAAGAGCGCATCTCGCAAAAGTTTACAGACTAACGTAATAAGCAAACAAGAATCTCAGTAAATTGTCGCGAAAAAGAAATGACAAACTCCCCCCCTCCCCCCCAAAAAAAACAACGATTGTGAGACACAGAGCGATTATAAGTCCTCCGAGAGGATTTTCAAGAGTTACAATGCTGTATATTTATAGCAAAGACAGGGTAGCAAAACATTGCATACGTTGACAAATACTTTGCGATTCGAAAAACTTATTGCGCCCGAGCGGCAGATCGGTATATAAACGTTACACACATTCGCTTATGTTCACGAGACAATACGTTGCGCTTGCCAAAGGAATACGTACGTGTTATTGTTAAAAAAAAATAGACTGGATTTTAACATATACATACCATATGTTAAAATTTATCCCTCTATTGCGAGGCGACGCGTATAAAAATTATATTTAAGATAAAGATTATGCTATAAAAAAAGAAGAAGAAAAATGGAAACACTGATACATGAGTGAGCATGTAACAGAAATTATTCGCACAAACAATATAAATTTTCACAAGACACAATCGATTTCTCGACGATTATCTTTGCGATGTGGAGAAAGATTCCGGAATGCGAATCTATACATTGATATACGAAATTACGAAAATTACTATGCGTTTCGTTAAATCATCGAATAAGAATGTGCTACAATCGTGTTAGAAAATTCTATTCCACCGAATTGACGTACACACTTGTTCCTCTCATTATACTTTTGTTTTATATCAAAACAGTTTATTTGACACAGCGAGAGCTATCTACGTATTATTTTATGCTATTATCAAACTCATGGAGATAATAATTGTGTAAAATATAGAAAATAATTATATATAAAATTCTAATTTATTGTTTCTATATTTGTTGTCACGAGATCATATATGTATATGTATTAGATAAGAGCAAAAGTTCCGTGCTCGATTCATTATTTGATTTAATGATAAATCGGACACGAAGTTTTGCACTTATCCAATATATATAATTATAAAACGAAATTATATGATTGAAAACAGTTTGATCTTGTTTCATGTGCAACCATATGAAGTATGAATATGTTACGTATCACTTACTTTTTGTAATATGTTATAAAACAGTTAAAAACATTTGAATTATTATATATATATAAAATAATAATTAGTATATTAATAATTATTTTATATGTATATTAATAATTATTTTATTATAATTATAATAATTTTAGCAGATCTAAGTTTACACATGTATAAAAAATAATTCAAAGTTCGTGGATCTATATTAAAAAAAAAAAACTGACAAAAATCAGCTTGATTTAATATTCAATTATGTATTCTAAGAACTTGGTTGATAAGTTCAAAATGTTTTGTAGAGATATTCTCTTGTGTTTTAATTTCACAAGTATGATTATATTTGAAGATTAGATCTAATTTCGTAGATTTGTATCGATAATGTTGAAAGAAAATCTGAATATATTAAATAAGGTTGGATGTGAGATCAAAATTTGAATCCTATTTAGATCAGAGTGTCGACGATAATTTATAATATTAACAATAAAGAATTTTTTTCATATAAAATCATTGTTTGTATTTTTTATTCTCACCTTTTTACATCCGATTAAGGTAAGTTTTTATATAGTTTTCTGTTGATTCACACAGTTGTAAGTGGATCTTTATCAGCTCCAGACACGCACACTTGAACAGACTTATCTCCTCCTAATATCCTTCCCAATGTTAATGCAAATGAGTACAGAAAACCGCGTTCCGAATCGGAATGGTTAGTTAATATAACGTGAATACCACGATGCACAGCGTCCAACACATCGTGATGCAGCATTTCTCCCGTAAGATACAAGTCTGCAGACACTTCTTTCAGCACCGACACGCCCGATCCAGCGCACAGTGCAACGGTCTTAATAAAACCGTCTGAAATTCAAAAATAATGATATAAAATGCGACAGGTTTACAGTGTTAGAAATCGATTTTTCTTAATACTTACCTGTACCGCGCGCACGTGCTAATCTTACATGCTCCAGGTTTGTATGCGCTTTCACTAATTCCACCGCTTTGTCAATAGATATACGATTTTTCAAGATGCACAGTCTACCCAATCCATATTTCTCGTTGTCCAGAGATGGTTGAATTGGCTTGATGTTCTCAATGTTCTCGAGATCTTAAAATATAAACATTTTTTTCGAGTAAAGTGTACATTGATTTTCTGAACAAGTTGATGTGTTGTGTAAAGAATTCTTACCAAAAGCGCATGCTAACCAATCGTTCACACCGCCATCAATAGAGTCGAAACAAGTGTGAGGAGAGAAGACGGCGATCCTGTTTTCCAGACATTTTGCCACTATTCGTTCCTATTGCACATAACTAGAAATTATCGCAATACTTTTTGTTACAATTTTAGATTATATTGCAGACCGTTACCTTCCAAGATTTAGTAGTAACAGACTTCAATGAAGCAAATATTAATGGATGATACGTGATGATTAAATCGGTTTTTAATTCAATAGCCTCATCCATAACATCTTCAGTTAGATCATTCGTCAGTAAAATAGTGTACACATTTTTTGATTCTGTAGGTTCCACTAGTAATCCAACATTGTCCCAGGAAGCTGCGAGCGACAAGTCCGCATACTTGACTAATGCGTTCACCACTTGTTTCAGGGGCACACCGGGTTTATCTTTCTCTTCGGTACTCATTGCGCGTGTTGCTTTGTATTGTTGAATATATCCGTATCGCAAGTATGAATTCTTATAAGATCGTAATATGGCATTAGGTAATCTCTTAAACATGTATAGTCCTAAAATAAAAACAAAATTTTGTATAGAGTATGCTACAATGCACTGCTTATTTCAATATTTCCAGGAAGTGAACTTGCAACAAAATATACCGAGATGTAAAATTCAATCAATAACTTCACTTTCGTATGTATAATGCAGAAAAATTAAATAATTTTGTTAGAACGTTATCGCCTATATTCACTTATTCTAAGATACTAGGCACACACAAAAATGATTATGAAAATTATCAACTGACACATGTGAGAAATAAAACAAAACTCACAAAATATTTTTGTATTAACATTTATTTATATTACATTTATCTTATTCCTTATAAAACCATATTTTCACTGAACTATCGTCGCTCGCAGAGGCAAGTTGTCCGGGAACCACGGGATTCCACTGAACACAATTAACGTCTTGCGTATGAGCGCTCTCCATCGAACAGACCAACGTGAAAGTCGGTTGATGAGAATCGCAGTCCGTGTCTTCTTTGAATATCCGAATGATATCGTCACCGCATGCGGTCACTAACAAACCAGTAGTCTTGCACCAGTCAATGTCGTAAATTGTTCTTGTATGGTAACCCGATAGTGTACAGATACATTTCCAAACGGATTCGTTGTTCGGTGTGGCGATGCCCGTCTCGTTACCGGGTTTGTACTTCCGCCATATTTTCACTGTCTGATCGTCGCTGCAAGTCGCGATTCGATTGCCAATCTTGTCCCACGAAAGACTCCACACTGTAGACGTGTGTGACGACAGAGTTGCAACGCAAGACCAATCACTGTCAGCTACATCCTCTTTAAATATCTTCACTGTGTTATCGTAACTGGCAGAAGCCAAAATCTCTTCGTGCGGATGCCATCTCACCTGAAATAAAAATAAACTTTTTTTATGTACAACATAACATGTGTCAGACTTGTAAACTTTTAGATTTGTAAATTAAATAAAACAAGCGATTAAATTCTGATGATTTCTCAATAGATTTGCAATACTTACCTTTTTTACATCTTGAGTGTGAGCATTAATAGCGGCAGCACACTCATAATCATCGTCATTTACTTCCCACACCCATACAGATTTATCTCGACTGCACGTAGCAAGCAACTGACCAGAAACTGACCAACTAACACTTTTCACTTCATTCTCGTGTCCCTCTAATGTTGCATTGCAATCAAATTGTCCTGAGTTTTTGTCCCATATAGCGATAGTGGCATCAAAACTAGCTGATGCAATGTAATTTCCACAGGGAGACCAAGTTACTTCCCGAATAGATCTGGAGTGTCCCTCGGTCAGGATCATTTTTGTAACCCATTTAGATCCCTCCAATCCCCATATTATGATTGTTTTGTCTTCACCGCAAGATGCCAGAGTGACACCCTGGGGATGCCAACAAACATTCCACACTCTGCCTCTGTGACCTGTCAGAGTTTGCTTTAGTTCCAAGGTACTCATTGTTATTCTGCAACAATAAACTAATAAACATGAACAATCAATTAATGAAATATCATGTTTATCAAACGAATCACAATAAACAGATAGGCATGTGAGGAGTGTTTGTTTACATGTTGAGAGCTTGTTATTAAAAGCTTGAATAATGATTCTGTTAGGTAGAATTTGAAAAACATTTTGTATCTTTACACTGCTGATTGTAGAGAAAAAACTTGATAAATAAGTTTTTGAGAACAGAGCAAACACACGTTCTTTTAAAACTTTTTTATTCTAACCTTTTCACATCATTGCACACGGTTTTATACGCAGATTTTACTTTTTATTTAAATCGAGTATGTGTAATTCCATCTACACACGAATAAATAAACTTACATACATATAAACAACAATCAAGTCAATTATTAATCGGCTCAAGTTATTCTTTTGTTCTAAACAATATAATAGAAATATCAAACTCACCGTCAGTTGTCTCTGACAATACGAAAAAAACAAATTAGCTAGTGTGTTTGTGCGCATAAATTGCAACCAGTTGATAACAGCAATGTATAAAAAAACCTACATATGAATATTTATGAAAATGATACTGAACGATAGCAATCCAGTTTTCCAGTCCTACATTCTAGGCTCGTATGTACACACATGTCAACTATATAATTCATGACTTTATAACCGTCTGTTGATAACCCGGCCGGTCGACCTCCAGTAAAATTGAACTGTACCAAAATATCAGCTGATCGCGATAGAGAGCGTTGATTATGTTGTGATAATTCGGTGATCGAAAAATCGCGTTGAAAAGTCGCGTTGCACGCTCTATAATTATTATTCGACATTGTTTTAAAGTAAAGACCGGACATTCAGGAAATATCGCGAGGGACAAGTCTGTTTTCGTCGATATTTTTACGGGATATTTATTCAGGAGTATTCTCGAACGACGTAAAGTAGGCCGATCTTTAATTTACTCCATCTAATTATTTGATCTTAATGTATACGTACATGTTTATATTATTTAGTTTA
>QVOB01025090.1:0-21218 GCA_014839585.1 Pseudomyrmex concolor
CTCTCTATAGGCTCACGAAGGAATTAGAGCGAAATCTTTTATTACTTGTCGGCAAAGTCGACCACGCTCTTATTTGACTGACTGTACGTCTTCAATCATTATTTCGTTTCGACATGCGCGTGTTCGATCGAAATGTCGACCGATATCGAGAAACAGTTCCGTTCGGTTTTCAGTCAGAGAGATTCGACACGAAACAATGTACGCGTATCTCTTATTTTTCCGAGAAACGGCGAATTGCGACGAAGCGCGAATAAAAAAAAAATCTTTTTAAAAACAAGCGGCAATTCGCTCGAAAACAAGGCGCGATAATTACTCTCCCCGCGAACGTTATTACAACGTAGCGCTGAGAATACAATTCTCGTTTTATTCACGAGCTCTCCCTTGTTTTCTTCGTGCGTTCAGCAGCAAGCTCTTTCTTCAAAAAGAAGTTTAATCCACCTGCTTCACATTGATACGAGACGCGACCACGAGGTTGCCGGTAATTAACAACGACGCAACTTCGACGAAACACGCGCTCGCAAAAGAATGAGGAGAGAAAGTATTCGTCTCGCGCGCGAGAAAATCGCGTCGAAAATCGCTCGCGGGCAAAAAAAAACGGGAGCGCGGAAGATGTGCTCGAGACGCGTTTTCCATTTTTGACAACAACACGAACGCAACGACACTCTTGAATTTTATCTCGGTCGGTTGTGCAACGTCAAAGGGGCTGTGAGAGTTGTTGTTCGTGCGCCACGAAACATTTATCGTATTGCGTTGTGGCATCGAATGCGCGCGCGCTTGCTTTTGACGGTATACATACATACCTCGTTTATAGAAACCGGCCTATCGTACAGGTCGTGAGTTATCTGCGCCGCATCGAAATTTAACTTCAACTGTGTGTAATTTCTCGTTGCACACGCCGTTTCCATTTGCCGTAATTAACTAAAATATATACATATATATATCGCCGCTCAATGCAATTGATGTAAAGCAAGTAAATTGCACGGCTCATTGATATTTCGCTGTTGCAAATGCACTTTACATGTCGTTAAGTAATTTTTCATTCTTATCAGGATTGTTTTATTACGCGGAGAAAATGCAAGTTTTTTTCGATGCAATCGCGAGAAATGCGTCGTCTTTCGCGCGTGTTCGCGCCGAGAACAAGAGTGCAACGACGAGTTATATTATTGATAAAAACAAAAAGAAAAATTTGTGCGGAAAAACCTTCTATGCGAATAAGTGTTATTTTTTCCTCTCTCTCTCTCTCTCTCTCTCTCTCTCTCTTTCCTGGAAATATGCAACTCGAATTGGGTTATATGTGATTAATGTAACACTTTATTTATTTACGCGCTCCCGTCTGTGCATTTCTTTTTTTTTCCCCGGCGAAATTATTCAACGATGTAATAATATTGGAACGCGCATACAACGGAGACGCGTTTTTTTGTTTTAAATATTTTTACCTCGGTCGAACACGTCTCCGCGAAACAAAATCCCGCGGTGTTGGCGTCATTCTCGAGTTGTCGAATTACTCGCGGAATGATTTCATTTCGTTGCGTCAGCAACGTTTCGCGATCGCGAACTTAACTCGTTGAGACGTCAGTTGACACCGCGCGAAGGCATCAGCACGCGCGGAATCAGTTCGCGCTTACACGCATTGTAAGCAATTCTCGTCGCGAAGAAGCGACGAATCATCAGCTCCGCGAATTCATCAGCCGGCGATGTTATCAATTTGTGGCATACAGTTGTTGGTTTTTTATCTTGTCACGGACAGTTGGCGCATTATCCCGCCGCGATCGATAGAAATTTTATTCCAGAAGAAGAAAACAATTTATCGACGCGCACACACACAACACAGGACACATAATAGACGGTTATAGCAACGCGCGCACGTCACGGGCAAATTGACGATAATTGAAAATCGGTCTGACTTGAAAAGAGCGGTCGAATGTCGATTTCGATTTCAGCTATCGTCGCGATCCTCTCCCCCTGCCAATTAGTCCTTGTTATAACTGACAATTATGTGACCCGCTGCGCGATCGGACGTTATATATACCGGACGATCGAGATATAATACTCGATCTTCGCGGCGATACGATCGCTGACGAAGGTCAGCGGTTGTCTCGTTCGTATAATGTTCGCGAAGATCGTGACGTTTCGATTCTTCGGGATCGCCGTTCGGAACGTCGATTTTTAACACGGCAGAAAATACGCCTCTCACGATAGAGAGAGAGAGAGAAAGAGAAAGTGAAAGAAGATAGAAAGCTTCAATAGACATCTCTCGGGCGCGGTTCTCGCGCGCCTTTCATCTTCATTAAGAATTTACGACAATGCACACCGGCCGGTTGATTTATTGAAGATGAGGATTAGTTTGACGTGTTATTTGAAGAGAGATTTATCTTCTTTCACGATTTTTGCCCGATCGAAGACTCTGCGCGCGCGCGCGCGCGGATCTTTAATTGCGTGATATATGCTCGATATATGTTCGCGAGGTCGCGAACAAGAAGAACCTCGTGTTGAACAAACGTGAAATGTCATATCGTTTCGTGCGATTTATAATTGCGATCACCTATATTTATAAATCTCTGGTCGCTTTTTGTAGGTCGCGACGACTTCGCGATCGCATTAATGTACAGTGCTCGGGAAAAGTGTTTTGCATGCATCTCGGCCATGGAAGTTGCTACTTTCGATTTTCCGCAGAATTGCAGCGCGCGTGACCTTAACAGCCACTCGATATATCTGTGATCGATCTCGAGAGAGAAAGAGAGAGAGAATGAAAAAAAAGCAGGCGTCCTTAAGATTCAGTCGGCGTGTGCGCGATTTTATTGTTCTTTCTCCGCGAAGGTGCGTCAAGTTCGGTAAGTTATAACACTCGGGCGCGCGTTGATTTATCTAATTGCGGCGCGTTCGATTCTATCTGGGACGCGACGGAATAATATGACGCGTTACGCGAATGACAATTGCATTCGTCGACATTTAAGTTGATACGAGCGTATATATTAATCGCAAAGCGCAAACAAGTAAATATTGCCTGACGAGGTATTACGCGTCGCTCTCGCGTTCGTGCGTGTGTGTGTGTGGCCCGGTGTAATTCTGTCTTGATTAATAGATTAATCAATTAAACGGTTAATTAAGCCAACTCGCATCTAGCTATATTCCAATATCGCTAATATTATCGAGAGCTGATTAATGGCAAACGCGGTGCATATTATGGCACGAACTTAACACACAGTCGCATTCGAGTTCAATCAGTGCCTGTGTGTTATTACGTGTGTAGCGTAAACTCGGGTTATATCTAACGTTGCGCTCTCCTCCTCTTCTCTCTCGCACGAGAGAACAAAGCGGGTTACATCGCACACGAATTGCAAATAATTGCAATTTGGGCGAGAAAATTAGACAATTTTGTCGAACTTGTGTGTGAATTTTTTACAAGAAAGAAATGAAAATTTCTGTTGATGTGTAATTTTGCGAATCTCACGCAAAAATACACATTGAAACTCGAATAATTTCTGAGCGAGTGTAAACAGAGGTTGTAAATCGGCGGCGCGTCCTTGATTCGTGCGCGTTTCGCGATGCACCTGCGGGGACGGGAGCAGGTGCGAACGACCTTCGCGAGCGTTTACGAGCCTCGTGCGTTTCGGACCCTTCGTGCGGAATTTCCAAGCATTTTGATCGCGACGACGACGACGCAGGTGCGGCGTCATTCCGGGCGGAAAGATTATTCCGGGGTACTAACGCGGCACCGCTGACACATGCGTGACACGCGTGTATATAATCGAGATTTCATAGCCGATTTGTGCTCATTAGCGACCGCTACCGATGCTGATTAAACGGCAATTGCGAACGGTCGATTGAAAATCGCCGATGAGATTTGTCCGTGCACATAAATCTGACGCGTGACATTTTATATACGTGTCGCTATAAGTATCGTCGACTACTGTGTGTATCGGTAATTTCGCAGTGATTCGAACCAATTGCGCGTTTTACATTGTCGATCAATTTTCGTCGCTTTCGAATTTTTCATCGGATTTTTATGGAAATTGCGTCGAAACGAACAAAAATATTGAATCGCGGTTTATTTCTCGACGAGAGAGCGTTATTTTATTTTTCTTACATTTTTTTCTATTTCTTCACAACGATGAAAATAATGTCTGTCTTGACTGTACGTCGAAAAGCACCGGCTTTAATAAAACGCAAACGCGGGAAATGTAACTATCTCGTGTAGGAATTGGCAAATAACGACAGTGACGATTGCGATTGATGGAAAGAAAAAAGTTGACAAAGAAAGAAGAAGAATCCGCGAAAGAGAAGGCCGCCTCTCACCTGCGTGCGCGGTTTTATTCGCTGGAAAGTCCGTTCGGAGAGAGAACGGCTAACACGAAATTTTAACGCAATCATTGCCGGTTAAAGACATGCGACTCCTACTACTGAACTGACATTTAGACGTTGCTAAATGGTCGTCTTACTACTAGCTGTACGCGGTTCATCATCTCTCTTTCTCGAATGTGGCTTTTCAAACGGATAGTCATTTAATTATCCCGCGACTTCTCGGAGAACCGCGAAGGAGCATTTAAATTTTATCACGAGAGATCGCGAGGCAAACATCATCTCTCTCGAACGTCGCATTAGCTACCTTTTGTCGATAATTCACGTAACGCGCGTCTTAAATTTCTCGTTAAATCGCGAACTTCGTTTAAAAAAAAAAAAAAAAAAAAAAACGCGACCGCGCAATGATAAATCGCAGTTTTGATTGACGTGTCACACATTGCCGAGCATTGCCGAGCATTGATATTTCGATATTTAATAATAATAATAATAATGTGTCTAAAGGTTATTTCAATATTTTTTATACGTCCCTTCGCAATCTCTCGATTTAAATCCCACTGTATTTACAAAGGCGTGTTATTAATCCTGTGTATTAATCCTTTATTGAGAAAAAATAAGTGTGTGAATGACACAGTTCCACTTGTCAACCTATCGAAACACGCGTAAACTTGAGAAATAATCTCTGAAACGCTATGCAGTTTCGCTTCGCGTTCGTCGAATGTGAAAATTCGACGAGAAAAGCGCGACCGTTTCGAAAAATCAGTAGTAATCGGCGACATTTTCCCGACCGACACCCCGGTCTTTCCTTGAGACAGCCCTGCGACACGTAAATTGCGCGCGCAGCTCGGTTTGAAATTCGTGGCGCGCCGCCGAGGATCCTTGGGGGCTGCCGTACCTCTCTCGCCTTTCGTTCCACGTCCGTTCGTTCGTTGGGTTCGTTCGCTCTCCGCCCGTTCGGCTCCGGTCGTGGAAGTCGATGCTAAGGTCGCTGTCGCGCGAGAAGGGAGTGTCGGGCGCCTGTCTCGCCGCCCTCCCGGTCCTCCCAGTGATCCCGAATTTCCTCGCGAGCACACGCGCCTCTTCCCGCTCGAGGATGTCGCTCCCGAGTCCGGTCTCGCCCGTCCGGCATTATTCGCTCGCGATTAACACGTAGAAACGTCCTTGAATCCCCCCGCGCGCGCGAAAGAAGAAAAGAGAGAGAAAGAGAGAAAGAAAAAGTCAAAATCAAAACACACATGAGGAACGTTTAGTTTTTATTTTGCCTTTGAGACTTGTGTTTTCGTCGTTCCGAGTCTTGTGCCGCGCCGAATGCCGCGCCAGTATTCGTCAGTGTTCGTCGTGGCGAGTATACGCGAAGACTATCGATTGCCAAGTGCATTTAAACGGCTGCGCGTGGAGAATCGTTAGTAAGAAGAAGCCTCTCTACTAGCTTCTCTCCTCGTCTTCTATAATCATTGTGTACGTGTGTGTGTGTACACACATACATATTATATCAGACATCGCGCGAGCGAAAGGGATCGTTTGTTTTTACAACAACCTGTTTACTCGATTGATCAATCGACACATCATCTCGTCGCCGGGAGTACATTGCGTACGTGACATATTGAGGATCGCGTTAGCCGCGTGTATGTGTGCGAGTGTGTGCGGAGAAACAATAAAAAAGCGATATATCCTTGACACTATGACGAGACGCACAAGGAGCCGGTAGTTCGTGGTTGGCAGGGATGTCCTCGTGACATGTTACCCCGTGACCTTGGCTGGCGCAACTACAACGTCCTCCGTGGAGAGGGTCGTCTTCTGGTGCGCGGATCGAGCGGGAATACGAACAGTCGATCGGCGTCCTTCAGCCCGCGCGAGATCGAGTATCGACTGCTGCCGCTGGTGCAGGTCAAGCCCGACTTCGTGATCCCATATGTGCTTTGCTGGAGGGTGCCGGGCGCGATTCACCGCATTCAGATCAATCCGTCGATCGTGCATCACCACCACCATCATCACCATCACCATCATCAGCAGCAGCAGCAGCATCAGCAGCATCATCAGCAGCATCAGCAGTTTCAGCATCATCGTCAGCGCCGACGACATTTCGAAGGAGCGTCGCGAACACGTCCCGCGCCACCGCCTTCGACGGAACATCGTCGTCCCGCGTACGGCGCGCAGCGTGACATCCTTGTAGATTCTGGTATGGAAACAAGGTGAGTGATCTCCGCGCGCGGAGACGCTGGCCTGCGGTAAATCGCGCGAGTTTTTGAGGTCTGCGGTCTTCGGCCTTCGGGTGTGTCGCGTGCTGTTAGAATTCGCGGTCTTTTGTCGTCGGTTAATTTTCTTTGGGGTGGGCAATTAATTGAGGATTAAAATTGTATACTTCGAGAGAGAAATAGATTAATCTTTATCAGATTATATTAAATTACAATTATTGCAAATTCTAATTTAATTAGAGCAATAGATATTTATACATCTCGAAGTAAACGTCAAGTTTTGCAATAAACAAAATTACTTTGGAGAATATTTTTTTTTTAGTCGAAGTGTTTTTTTTTTAATGAAAACTACTTATATATGTACAGAGTAGTTAATTAAAATTTTTTTTTTTTTAACTGAGATGATAAATATGGTTTTGCAATTTATCGGTGGATCTGGCGGAGAGTGTGTTTTAATTTTTTTCAATGAAACACTTTCACGAGTAAACGCGGACACGCATGGCGGCGCGCCGTAACTCTCCTCGGTCGCCGTCATAATGTGGTCGTAACCTTTTTGGACACGCGACGCGTCAGTTCATTGCCCCGCGCCGTTACCCTTTGTGCGCGCCGCACCCTCCTCTCTATCTCTCTCTCTATATATATATATATATCTCTCTCTTCTCTCTTCTCTCTTCTCTCGCTGCGAAATAGAAACATTTCGTCGTCGTCACCTGAGAAATCCGACGCTGCGCGTCAGGTGCCCTCTTCAGAATTAGGGCGACGTGTATTTCGCCCGATTAGCATGTCGCGCAGTCAACATCGGCGTCTCGGTTATCGGATATTCATTGTGCAATTACATCGTGTTCGACGTTGAAACGCCGCTCTCCGCAATTGAAGGCGCAGAATCTACACGACGGGAAACGTTCCGAAATTCGCCGCAAATTGCATGTCGCAATTGAAGCAATTTCCAAAGGAGCTTCCAACGCAACGTAAATTCCTACGGAAGTAACGATGCGAGAGCGACGAGGAAAGAGGCATGTACGACGTTAATGCATCGCGATGCGCTTCTCTCTCTCTCTTTCTCGTGCGCCGAGAGATTTTTCTCTTTGCTACTTTCTAAAAAAAAAAAGAAAAAGAAAAAAAATATCTCGTAAACCACTCTCTCGTCTGTACTGTCGGCAGCAGCTTCTTTCTGCCTCACGATTTCCCGCTGTTGCTGACAAACTTTATATATATTATATACACGTATAACCACACCGGATCATCCCACGAAAATCTAAATTTATGTATCGCGTTGTTGCACAAACTAAATTTCAGCTCCGCGCAGCGTGTACTTTATTACTTGCCGTTTATCATTTATCAGAGGTTTTTCTTTTTTTGGTTTTTCTTTTGCTTTCACGTTTGCAGGAAATACAGTGATGCAAAGGGCGGAAATTATCGTTCATTACAATTTCACCGCACCTACATTACATTTCGGTTAATACATCGTAATTTATATATTCGAGGGAGGAGAACGATGAGCTTTTCTCGCGAGCTTTTCGTCGTTCTGACGAATCGCGCGTCGAGAAACAAAAGAATCGGTTTCTGTTTTCACCGGTGTGAAAAAATCGCAAGGGACATAATTATTCATACGTTCGCCGTTTATTCGCGCCGTAAACCCCTTTTCGTTCCTCCTCCCTTTGTCGGCGGAGGGGTGTGTAACGCGCGAGATTGCGGCATGTCGAATCCTGCGAAACGTCGCGTATCTTCGATTTGCTGCGGGGTTCTTTTGTACAAGTACGAATAAAAAAAAAAAAAAAAGAAAGAGAGAGAAACCGACGAATAGCGATAGCTCGTAAAAATGGAGTAAAAGAAAACAAATATGCAAAAAGAGGTGGGTTTTGTGCTAACCGGTTTGTCATTTCCGAGCTCGACTTCCTATTGCGCGAAGCTTTGCGAAAAGTTGGAATAACATCGCGAAATGTATCCTTCGACCTTTTGCTTTTCACGTCCTTTCCACAACACTTTGATCTCTCGTTAAATTTTTGTAGCAAACGGAGAGAGAGAGAGAGAGGCGCATTGCTCCGTTTAAGGATAATTTTCCACGGCGTGTGTGCAAAATATTACAGTCGGAATATTCACGACAACCGTCAATTATCGCTCGTACAGTAGCTCTTCGATCGCATTTACGTCGCTGCGAAGCAGAGAAATATTTAGTATCATTCGTCTGTAATTTTCCAGCGTTTGATCGCGCATACATACGGTAGGGCATAAATCCGCTTTTTGAATGACAGAAATTGTTCTTCACGACGAACGATTGCGAAGTGTCCACATCCCGCGATGGGAAGAGTCGTTTTCGTCCATTAAAATTAACGTATTGAAAAGCCATACACGAACAAACTGCGCACAACGCTCTGTTATTATTTTTTTAATGCCATGTATTTTTCAACGTGTACGTTTTGCACAGCGCGGAATACTTCGCGAAACGATAATGTATTTATCATCTCTTAATTTATTTTTCATATCTTGAAAAGAAACGCGAAAATGCTATGAAAATATTCTCTAGCTTTGATTAGACTGACGTTTTCTTCGCGAGTGAATAAGTAACGAGATAAGCGCGTGCATTACTCGGAACAAAAAAAAAAAAAACGTGTGAGCAACGGATTAATTTCACGGCGCTTTTTATCGCTCGCCTAATTCGTGCAAATCGCGTTGTATATGCGAGTGGAAACTTGAATTTTTCACGATCGCGCGCCTTCGCGTGCGCTCTACTGCAAACAAAAAAAAAAGAAAAAAAAAAAAAAAAAACACGACGGTCGTTATCGATCCTCCGACCATGCGTTTCCATATAGCGGGCACACGAGTGCGCGGTTGTTATCGACCTCTTAAAGCGATTCGCGCGGTTTATCTAGATAAGTGATGAAAATAGAAGGGTTTGCGAAGGGGGTGGCGGGAAGCGAAATAACACGTTAAACTCATGGGACATAAAGAGGGCAGGATTCTATGATTTTGTGTTTCTTCGTGGCGGAACGAGTTTCTCGCTCGTTTTCAGAGATGTTTATTAAGAGAAGGAAAGAAAATGACGCGCGGAGTGAGAACAACGTGAGAGAAAGAGAGAAAATGTTACTCTAAGGAACGATCGTTCCTTCTGCACAGCAAACCGCTATTTGATATTTTCTTCTTTTTTTTTTTTTTTCGCGTACCGTTTTCTCTCCGTACACGTTTTCTCTCTAAAACACGTTTATTCTCGATGTGATTATATTTTCACGTACTGCGTGAACTAGTTCAGAGCGCGCGGCGGTAGCAGTTTCAATATTCAAAGGTGAGCATTAGCGAAAAGACGAGAGAGAGCAAAAAAAAAAAAAAAAAAACGAGATGAAAAATCTTGGCCGGAGAGATCGTTGCACAATAATTAATATTTGCTATTGGAAACGTTCGCCGGATCCCAACGACGGTGCGGTGTAACCTTTCGAGAACAAGTAACGTCGATTATGCGTTATTTTCCCGCAATTAGAAATTCATTAGAGGCGCTATAAAATAGACGGTCTATTGATTCTGGTTTTTAAAAGTCAAGGAGCTTCTATTACGGAACCGACACAATTTTCTCCTCTTCACACGCTATTGATCACACTTGAAACCATTACTTATTTCTGTATGTGTGTGTGTGGCACGTGTGTGTATGCAACCATTTAATATTACGCTAATCACGTCTGACACTTTCGCGAATTAATGTGACGCGTCTAGACTTTTAACATATTATTAACGACTGTTCCAATTCTGACCTCGCGAAATCTATATCTCGCTTGGGAACTTTTTCAATCGCGAACGCGGCGAATTTGTTATATCGGCGAATAGCTCGAACATAAGTGCATTAAAGTGCGGTTTGACGTGTGCGACGTCATAAATTTATATTTTCAATTATTTATTTTCACATTCCGGGCGCACACGGGGGGACGATCTCCTCACGGCGAAGCTAAAAGCTTCGTTCGAAAAGATTCGCGTCGAACATGAAATCCTACTTTGCTCCGGAATATTTCATTCATGTTCCGCGTGTACATCATGCCCGGTGCGCTTTTCTGTCTGCGTTCTCCGGCATTCCGTTTGTTTTCTACTTGGTCGGTCGCGCGGCGCGACGAAAAAAATGATCGAAACTCGTTTCGCGAAACTTGTCGCGACAATTACGTAAAGCTTCGCTGTAGACACGCTGTCGTACAACTATTTATTTCTTTCTTTTCTTTTTTTACTGATACACCTATAATGTGTTTATATCGGATTTGCGTTGCTCTCAGTACAAAATGTGATTTTTCGTTTTATTTCCAACGAAATCGAGCGCGCATCCGACGTTGTTAATCCAACTACCGTTCATTTCGTTAATCATGTCGCAAAGATTTTCGCGGAATCAGACACTCGGGGGTTGTTCGACATACGCGGGATATTATCGGAGATCGTGAGCTCTCTTTCTCCCGCGGAACAGCGGGATTTCTCGGTCGTTGAAAAATCCTGACGAACGATCGGCGGGACAAAGAGAAAAGACAGAGGAAGCGAAAAGTTTTCAAAGACGATTTTTCCAAGGAGCAAAAAAAGATGGTAGCGCGCTGTTATATCCCAACACATCCCCGAGATCTCTTTTCTCTCTTCCCTTCTCTTTTTCTCCCGGTCGGTGACACGAACCGGTGCGGCGATAAAAACTCTCGGATTCCCCGGGACTTTTCCCCGGGTTTACACGAACTATCAGAAACTAACTCTCTCTTCCCTCCCCCTTCGGCAAACGGACGAGCAAAAAGATGGAAAAAAGAAAAGAGGCTCGAAGAAAAGCCTTCGTCGACGTCACGCGTCGCGACGTTAGATTTAATTTAAGCGTCGCTCCGAATCTTCGGAGCGTCTTCGCGGATGCCGCATTGTCCGCATTCCCGTCGACTTCTTCCGGGAGAGTTGATATATCCTCCCCCGACCGGGCCAACGCGCGGCGACTTTTAGGAACGAAAAAGTTGAACGCGTCTTTTCCGTCGCTTGTCTTCATTAAGGATATAACGCTTACCGACAAGTTGCCTTCCTCGACGGAAACAAGCGGAATATACACGAAATTAGCGATCTTTTATTTTTACTATCGCGTTACGTAACTTTTACCCCCGAGAATTTTACACAAATTTCGTTCGCTTTCTCTTTTATTTTATTTTTTTCGTTATTACTCCGTATATGTTTGTGGATACTTTTCTTTCTAAATATATTGCGAACGATGTGATTTTTCCTCGTGCTCTTAGATAATGAGAAACGGATGTTTTTCTTCTTTCGTCTTTCGTGGGAGTTTCGCGTCGCGTTTCGCACATTGTTGACGACAATGATCTCTGAAACGCGTTGTTTTGTTTTTTTTTTTTTTTTTTTTTTTTTTTTTTTTGAGGAAAACACCTGCGAAACTTATTTCGAATTATGCATTTCCTGCATACAACTCCCGTATATGCACCGCGACGTGTGCTTTCCCCCTTTTTCGTTTAACCGCTCGCCTCGCGAGACACGCACTTTATGCGAGGTGCCGACAGTCGGCCATTCCTTATTCATAAATTATTTATTTCGCACAAAAAAAAGGGGATGAAGAAAGAGAGAGAGAGAGAGAGAGAGAAGAGAGAACGCGTTCTGAATGGCTGCATGCACACACGTTGCGCCGCAATTACACACGCGCGCATTTAAACGCTCGATAAAAGATGCATTTAGAAAATGGAAACGCCGCGCGGTTGCGAGAGAAAACAGAAGGAACGCGAAAATAATTTACGCTTATATAATAATTACTCTGTCTGACACTAACAAATTATTCAATATTTTATTCCGCGTGGTGAAATGAAATATTTGTGATACGCGTATCAATATCGAACTTTGCCGCATAATATTTAACAGGATAAAACGTAACTTCTCACACACACACACACACACTCTCTCTCGAAAAGCTAATATTGAGCAAAAAATCGTTAATATTGAATAAAAATACTAAATAAAGTTTTTAGCGCGATTCATTTCGCGCGACTTTTTGTTTGTTTTGCCGCGAAAATATATACGCGATTCACACGTGCAAAATGTAAAAAGTCGTCAAATATCGTATTTTTCATTCAGAGAAAACAAATAATGATAATATTACGGTGAACAAATAATAATAAAATAACGAATAATAAAAATACTCCGCCCGTAGGCTACACACGCCGCGCGTGTCGTAACAGCTACGTTGCATTGCTATTTTAAGTGTTTTATCGGACGTTACGCGGGGGAGAGAATTTGCCGTATTGAAATTACGGCGCATACTACCGATGCGGAACGTTACACGAATATTTGGAGTTCAAAGCCGCGTGTCAATTTGCGTCACGTGTGATTTAGCCATTTTGCGCGAAAATGGAATATCGAACCAGTCATCGCGTATGTGAAACGTGGATTATCCTCAAACCACAGCGCGTCGCCGCGCATCTCTGTGTGGGAACGTTTCTAATTTTTTATCGTTTGCGGGTTTTTTTTTTTTTTTGTTTTTTGTTTTAATTGCTCGCTCGATTTTGATCGTTAAACACAAATTATTGCGCTCGCACATATTTGTACCCGCCACGCCCAAGTTTCTATCACTATATCTTCTCCGTGCTTTCCGTCGTCGTCGTCGTCGTCGTCGTCTCACCGCGAACGGAAAAGTTCGGGCTGCAATTCGCAAACCGGTCCGGCAAAAAAGACTCGAGGCGGCTCGACGTGGACTCGCAGAGCCCCCGACCGCAGCTGATCGGTTTCCTCCATAGATCTCTACGTCTTCAAACTGCTTGAAGCTCTACAACGTCCGCGCACTTGGAAAGTTCGGTTTCCGTACAAGTAACTTTCGTTGCTGTATACGGCTTCGAAAAATCAATTCCCGAGCGCGAGGAATCTCGTCTCTCGGGAAAAAGTCAGAAATTTTAGAACTAAACATACACACACACACACACAGGGAGTGGTTCCCCGAATATATGGTGTATTCGTAACTCTGCAGTCCCTTTCTTTTTCAGAAAGTTTTTTTTTGTACTGAAAATCTCTGGCGGGATGCCATCGCGTCTTGTGATCGCACTGATCAATAGACGCGAGATAATTTTGGTTGACAGTATCTCTCAATGTTTCGAATTGCCTTTTACGCAGACCAAAAACACCGATAAGTCTTTAAGAAAAATAGTGAGATCACGGAATATATTTTGTGAGCAGGGATGAGTTCGTTTCTCTCTCTCTTATCTCGCGTCTAATCTAATCACACGATAAGAGTTACAACATACAAAAACAAAAACTAGTGCGATAGAGAAGCTGGAATAGCAGCAGCCAATCACATTGGGGCATATCTCCTTGACCTGACCTATTATTTCCCGCGAGTGCCGGGTCGCGATTGATCGAGTCACTTATCGTGTACGTTCAGTCGTTTGATTTTTTATTTTTTTATTTTTTTTATTTGCGGACGCAATGGCGCTAACTCTCCGATAGAAACCATGTCGTCTGTAAATTTCCTACACTTGGCGCGAGAAATAACACAATTCCCCGGGAGCACGGGGGATGAGAACCGCTGCATTAAAGCAGACGCTTTGCAACGTTGCCACGCAGGTCCCACTCTTCTATCGACCGAGCGGCGTTGCCGGCTCCTTTTCCATGCCCCTTTATCGCCCCTTTCCACAACGCAGCCCTCTTCCCCTTTCTCTCTATCGCTCCCCGCCCTGTCTGTCTTTTTCTCCGCCGATAGCTGCCTATATATTTCTCTCTTTATCCACTTTGGACTTGAAGCCCATCGCGGCTAGAAGGTTCCTCTCTCTCTCCCTTTTTCACCTCCCTTACCCTCTATCTATCCCCCTATCTCTTCTTGTCGCGTTTTCTTCTCTCTTCGCGCTCCGTCTCTCCTTCTTCTTCCTCCGTCTCCCTCTTTCACCTCCTTCGGACACAGCTGTTCCACCTCTTCCTAGGGCAGATGCCGCGACTAGGTGCAACGTCACCTTTATTGTCCCTTTTTCTTCTTTCCCCTTACTCTTCTGGCCTGTATCTTTCGTCTTTCTCTCTTTTTCTTCTTCTCTCGCCGTCCGACATTTCGCAATTATTCGAGAAAAGTAAACCGAAGGGCTCGTTTGTCGATGACAGATCGGTCCTCTCTGTTTTCTCGGATCTATTGGCTCGACACTGCGGCTCGTTGTTTGAACGTAACGTTCTGATATCGCGCCGGTATTTCGTGAGTAGTTTCGAACTATCGGAGTAGATGCGAGCTGCGCGCTCTTCAACTTTCTCGCTCACACCAGGTCGATCAAGTTCGCTTCTCTGACACTTCGGTGCGTCCCGCGAATGAAACATCGCGATGGTAAGCTGCTCGGATGCACGAGCGCACAATAGAGTCGAGATTCTGTCCGACTTCCGAGTTTCGATCGAACGAGAACCGATCGGTAGACAAAAGTCTCTCTCTCTCTCTCTCGTCCGAAGGAGAATTCCGAGAGAACGAAAAGTAATAATTACAGTAATATTTCTTTAAATTGTGTTTTTTCCCACCTTTTTTGACACCAATTTTACATTATTTTACATTATTTTTCGCGCTGAACGTTCGTAATTGAATTTTACCGCAATTGAATATTCTTCTCATCTCGCGTGATTTTTGCAATTTTCAGCACACTCTCGGGAAGTTTCTCGCAAAATTCTCAATTTCGAGTTTCGCGTAATCTGCGGGAGATACGTTTTTCATTCAAACCTCAATCATCCGTCTTTAAGTTGGTTTGTTTGTGTGCGACGATCTTTGTCGGTTCTACGTTTTCTTGTTCAATACGAGAAGTGATGAGAAGTACATGTTCCTATTCATCAGAAGTAACTTGACCGCGTCAGAAAGTTTCTTTCTACGGATGTATTTTTTGGAAACATTTTTCTGATCTAACGACGTTCCAGATCCGAGTTAATTTTACACAAAGCAAAGTAAACCTTAAGCAAAGAAAAGTAGACGACAGACGGGATTTCCTTTTTCAAATTCCTGGAATATTTCTCGTTTTCCTAGAAATATTTTCTTTTTTTTTTTGGTAGAAATATTTTACGACCTTTTATCGACTTCTTTTGTTACATCTGCTACCTGAGTATATATCTAAAGCAGATCTTTTCGACCTTTTATCGACTACAAACTCTATTTTTGTAAAAACGCATTAACTTCTGAGCTATTTATGTACGAGGTTCTAAGAATTATATACACGTTTTTTTAACTCTTTCTTTCGGAAAAGCGAATAGACTATTATAATAGACACTTACCTGACGCAACGAAGTAAATATGCTGTACGCAAATTTCTTTCTTCCAAGTACACGCAGCTTATGCGTTTAGGTCCGTACCTGAAAAGGACCCTTCTCGTATCTAGACGATTCTAATAATAATACGGTCTACCTACCGCATTGCGTGCGGTATATTCTCGATCCTTTCGCACGTTGGCAGCCGTCGGACGGGATAACGTCGTGTAATGAAGATTAATCTCGTCTAGCAAAGCTTCGCACATCGACCACGTCGCATTCATAAATCAATCACATCCGTCCGATTATCATTCAAATCGGTTCTCCGCGCTGACTGTGCGCGTCGTGATTCTCCGACGAATCGGCCACGAACAAACGCGACGCAAGTGCAAGTCGAACATCACCACGATTGTCGAGAGAAACATTTTTTAGCTAGAGACGAGAAACAACACACTTGTTCGTTTGTTTACTTCCGCATTAATATTGTTCATTGAAACGCACGAGAGATGAGCTTAACGATCGAAGTGATCGCGGGAGCGAAGAAGAGAGCCGCGCGCGAAGCGGACATTTTCCCTCCGTCACCGATGTGACGTTTATTTGCTATTATATGGCTTATGATAATGAAGATACCTCTATATATTTCTGCGGATTTCCCTTTGTGAGCGTGGGAGCTTAAGGCATTTTACCGAGCAGCGCGCGCGCTTATTGCGATCTTATACATTATGGAGGGCTCCCGAGCGACGAGCTAAAACTCTCGCGAGAGCGAGAAACGTTTCCAATCTTCGGAAAAGCTTTATTAACATAAATCGAGTTCGCGAGCTAATCTTTACGGTTATCCGATAGGAGATATGATCGATAAAGTACTCGTTCGTTCTTTCTTTTTTTCTTTCGAGAGACGCAGAAATTAATCACTCTTCGCGCGAGAGAACCGACTGAATAAGACCGCGCGTACGAAAAAAAGACAAAGAAGAGAAAAAAATATCTGTCTAACCTGAGTATGAAAAAACACTCGTAGAATGGCCACATGTCCTTTTCCCAGCGCGTCGCAATGCACGGCTTTGCGTTTTTTCTTCAGCGGTGTTTCCGTCTCGTGTCCGTCTCTCGCAGGTAGTCGAGACATGCTTCTTCTGGTAAGTTTATTTTCGAAGAGAGGAAGACTCTCCCCCTCTCTCAAGATTCTTTCGACCTATCATCTTCATTCACGACAGTAAAACCGCAAGACCGATCGGTTCTGGGAAAACTAATTTGCCTTTTCAAGCTAGACCCATTGTGGTCGGGCAACGACCCTACGAGTTCCTTTGACGAGTTTTGGTGTTAAATGTCTAGGATCTAGGATATTTACGCTTTTCATCAGTTTTGGAAATATGCGAGGGTCTAAAATATGTGAGGTCGTCTGGTAGCAGGTGCCGGCATAACAACCGGTTTGTTGTTCTATTTACAGTTCAGAAGGAATGCATTTTTTTTGGTCATAATATTTCTGACAAAGCTTACCGAAACTTCAATGATCTAAATATATTTTTTAAACGATGATTCAATTACTATTGTTGATGTTGGGTGTTGATTTTCAGAGAAACGTAATTTGCATCTTCTCAATATGTATGTATCTCATGGAATTCTTCTATTTCAAGAAAGTGTTATAAAACCAAGAAAATATTTTGAAGTGGGCATTTGCAAAATTAATGACGTTGAAAGCAAACCCAGATCATTTTCCATGCAAATATATTTTTACGAACATTGACTACTGAACTGTACATTTTCTTTGTGAGGACAAAGTTTTCAGAGACTAAATGATCCATATTTTTTAAACGATGATTCAATTACTATTGTTGATGTTGGGTGTTGATTTTTAGAGAAACGTAATTTGACATCTTCTCAGCATGTCTCTTATGGAGAATTCTTCTATTCCAAGAAAGAATGTTACAAAAACAAGAAAATATTTTGACCGCGACGCGGCTGGACATTCGCAAAATTAATGACGTCAAAAGTGAGACCAAACCCAGATCATTTTTCGTGCAAATACACGAACATTGACTACAAAATTTTACACGTGCATTACATATTGATACATCCGTAAAGCGATAAATAAGAGAATTCCCGCTCGGAGGACGAATATATTCAGAAGCCAAACAAATTTAACCGTGTGTAATTTGAATTCGATATTTTTATAAATTTAATTGTATTGTGGCGCGCGGTGGCGTCCCGATATTAAATTTTGTCGTGTATTATTATTATTAATGTCGCTCGATTGTGGTTATTATTATTTTTGTATCCCGTCGTAAACTCGTTATTGCACATTGCAAATACGCGCGCGTTTCATACGTTTCCGAACGCGCGCAATCTTGCGTTCTCGCGCGCATCGTTAATCGTATAATTTTGTAATTATTTTTCGTGGAAATATGATTATATCTCTTTTCTCAGATATCATGTTGATTGCGAGGAATTAACGATTCTTTTCAATCGGTGATTCGTACCTGAATCTTTAACTGACCGCATAAAAAATGGAAAGAACCCGACGGGACAGAAATCGTATTAATTATATCGCTCGACAATTGCGCACGCACGCGAGCGAATGGAAAGAGGATCTGGAAATGTGTAAATTCCGAATATGTCTCCGCAACCCAATGACCGCAAACATATCGGTACATTTAATATGATAATCGACTGCGCGACGCATACCTCTCGGCTCTCGGAGCCTCTCGCGTCTGAGAAAACCGGTTTTCGATTCCATGGTGAGATGAGAGATCGGATTAAGGTCGGTTCACATTATGACGCTACGACGTGACGCGCGTTACTCGCAGCAACCGCGCGTTCTCGTTTCCGCGATATAGACACAGATAAGAGAGGAAATTTGTAAGAGGATATTTACGAGAAACGTAAACAACACACGCGCAAAACACACCGAAAGACACGAGTATAAGAATATTTACGTCGCATTATTGCGACGATAACCCAACGAAACACTGATGTGTTACACAACATAATGTTATGCAAAATATTTTATGTTTGATCTTAATTTATTCGCCGCAGATTTTTATTGCCGAGCGTGTGTAATTGCATGTAATCGACTTTTTTGCTCGATTCGAACAGACAAGAGGGATCTCGCGCGCTTTTCTCGACCGACGAGAGGACCGGAGCGAGAAGGAACGGAGGGCGAGATTTGTCGCCTCGGAAAATTACCGGAGGAGGGTGCAACGTTGCACGTATAGTCGGCTCGTAAATTTCATTTCCAGCCGATCGAACGATTTGCTCGTATAACGCACGCGGCGTTATGACGACGCTCGCTCTAAGTTCGCTCGGTTCCCTGTGCGAGAGCTCTCGCACGTAGATAAGTTACGGGGAACCGTGCGCCGCGATCGATTAAACGAGTCCGTCGCGAACAAGAAATTACGTGCGTTCTCGCACAAAAATCGTATCGAACCATTCTTGGTTTTTTTTCCTCTGCCGAAGAGAAACGTTTATAAAATTTGTTTATGAAAATACGAAAATCCACAAAACTTATAAAATTGCGATTATTATCAACCGAATCTTTACCGAATATTCTTCCGCGGGAAAGAGTTAATTTAGACAGGGGAACGATGGAAATTTTTTCAAAGCAATATAATCCTCAGGTGTAACGTCGTGATAAAGGAATATGTCGCAATTGCGGTCGTTAATTAGGGAATTAATGTACCGGCGATTTTCACGGTACATGCGCCGCGCCCACACGCTTTTTCTAATATATGTACACGCATATATTAATTAACGCCGAGCATCCGCAACAATCATAATCGCCGCAGTCACCTTGGCATTTGTGTCGAAATGGACACGTGCGTTAAAACAATGGCCATCATTAATGAGTCGCGTAACAGCCGCTGGTATCGATTCTTCTAACACTCGACAACGTTTCGTCACAGCAAATAACAGTAATGTCCGCGTGTTCATGCGTTTTACAACCAATATTTAATGTCAAATACGTACACAAAAAGTCCGGGCCATTATATAATATTAAGGTTTTTTTTTTTACTTTCACGGTAATTTTTTTTCTGCGCGACGAGCAAATATTTTTTTTGTTTTTTTTGTTTTTTTGTTAGAATTGAATTTTATTTAATTGCTTTTTATCTTAATTAGTTGCCGTGTGTGTTTTCTCGCGAAATTGGTTTTCATCAAAAAACAGGATTGTAATTTTTTATTTCGTGTGTGCGTGTGCGTATGTGAGATACAAAATTGGTGAAGAATTTTTTTTTTGCCGCGACGAGGAGATAATAATAATATTTTAAAATATTTTAAAAATATATAGGTAGTAAATTATATATTACATTTGCGCCAATATTACATTTGTAAGTATACGATGAAAATATAATTACCGAGTTCTCGCGCGTCGGTTTTAAATTATATACTCCAACTTTTCTCGCCTTACATTTTTTTAAATTCAAAGATGAAAGGAACGCTGTCTGTGTGTATAATAATCTCTCCACAAAGACCAAAGTGACAAGCTGCCGCAAAGGATACTAAATTCCGTAAGCTTTCTCGGTTGCGTAGCACTTGGTGCATACTCTTTAATTCTTTACACGCGTTTACGTACGCTCGGGATGAATGACGACGTAAAGGAGATGAGGTCGACATCGTCGCGTCGTGGAGTTTATTCTCCAAGAAACGCGGTCACGTTGTAGTTTTTGCCCTGGTCGAGGATGGCCCGTCGTCGGTTTCCGAACGAAAAAGAAAAAGAAAGAGTGGGATACGAGCTCGGAGAAAAGAAGAAGGCGAGAGAAGGAGAATTCTGTTGGGTGTCCTTTTCACTATACACCGACGACGCCATGTTGAAAACCTTCTCTCCCTCGCTTGGAAGGGCGTGGGCGCGCGCGACCCAGGGAATTTAATACTTTCGAAATATCAGATGTCGAAGGTAAAATGTCGTCGTCGTCGTCGTCGTCGTCGGCAATTGCATCGCGCGCGTTCGCTTTTTCTTTCATTTCGTCCTCCTCCCTCCCTCCTCTCACTTGCGCTTCTTTCCCCTCGAGTTTCTCATTATTAGAACTCATCGCTTCTCCCTCTCATTTGCAGTCATTAGATCGTTAAACGCGCACTAACGAGATGGGCTTTATTATGCCGTTTATTAAACCGGTTCTCTTTACATTAAGTGTGTTAGTTACAGGTTCACTTTAAAGACGTTTTTTTTTTTTTGCATTATCCAGTTATTATGTTTAACTCATGCGGCAATGACACTTTAATGTTAATTATTGATCTTGGCTTGTGTAGGTCAAAGCGTTTGCGAAGAAAATTAAATTATTTGCGTGTACCTACATGTTTTTTTATTATTTCCTCAAGTTTTGAGGAAAATTTTGTTTATCATCGGAAAGAGAAAAATATTCGCAATTCACGCACACTCTATGGAGCCAAATATATTTTGTGTAACAAAATGTACGATAATAATGCGCCATTACATATTTAACGCATTATCGTTACCTCCATCATCAGGCCACACGCTAAACGGATTACAATTAATTAATAATAATCGGCACGTTACAAGCGAACGAGTATATCGATGCGCTCGTAACACGGCGCGCGTGCGTT
>QVOB01025111.1:0-11843 GCA_014839585.1 Pseudomyrmex concolor
GTTTTACAAAAGTGCTCGTAAATATCATATATCATGTTTTTAAGAAAAGCTATTTCGTACACGTTACTAACACAATAGTAGCAACTTACTAATATAAAGAAGAATATTTCCAAGATTTAATAAGCAAGATAAAAGCAAATTGACAACTAACTCTGTGTCACAACTAGTCTCGATTTCCGCTACAGTAATTGTTTTTTTCTAGCTCATCTCAGCCAAGTTATATCCCGTCACGCCCCTCTCAATACCGAGGGGCAGAATCTTCGACGTTGGTTTTGTGATATATAAATCTACGCTGCGAGCACCTGGGCGAACAAAGTCTTGATGCGTTTCTGGCAATTCCTTTATAATTCCAGACGAGCGAGCTTGGCTCCCGGAACTTGCCGGGAACTTGTGACCCGTTTCGCGCAAAATTGCGGGTGTCGCACACCGGTAGCGGACTTGGTTTCTCACGACGCATTATGAGAGAAGACGTGTATTAACACCGTAACCTTCTGTCATTCTTCCGTCGCAATAGAGCGACGTCTCGTAACTACTCACTTTGGCAAGGCAAGAGATTTTTCTTTTATTTCACTTATAAACGCGATTTGCATGCGATGCAACCGTCGCCGCTGCGTCATTCGCGTGAAAATCTTCCAACAATATATATTTTCCGCATAAATCGATGCGTTTTTCTCTCTAACGCGGTATCGTCGCGTGGGTATAAAAGATGTCTCAGAAAGTGCATCTTTAATCTTTGATGGCAGATTTACCGGCCATTTTGAGCCGAGTTTCTTTCAGTTGAAGTTTCTACAAATACATCGAGTTACCGATACTTTTCTCAAACAATTGCGAAAGAGAATGAAAGAAGTCCCGGTTTTATTTTGCTTCGATGGAATTATAGCTTTTATATATATATATATATATAGCTTGATTATCAGGACGTTCGATATCGAAAATAAAAAAGGAGAGAGAGAGAGAGAGAAAAATGGACAAAAGAAGAGAAATTAAATCTGTATGAATGGCAAAAGGCAACTTCTTTTCGAGTCCATTTATACTGATGTCACAGTGTTTTCGAGTCCATTTATACTGATGTCACAGTGTTCTCAAAGAAATCTTTTGTTTAATGTATTATAAAGTTTTCTAAACCGTATCACGCGAAAAGCGCCAATCAATGGGTATCGAAGGTAGAGGTAATGCAGCAAACGCGGATTTGGAGGGACCAATTGGATTAAAGTTAACAACTCTTTCTCTCTCTCTCTCTCTCTCTCTCTCTCTCTCTCTCTTTCTCTCTCTCTGTCTTGCGGAAAAAAGTAAAGTGATTGGGCATAAAAGTAACTGCTTCGCAGTGACCGACCGTGGATGCAGTTAGTAGAGCAAGTTGAAGCGAATGGACGCGCGAGAGAGTTTTTAATTTAAAATTCGATTAACTCTCCGATCCTCCATTCATCCGCCGTGTCGCTATAATATTCAATGTAGAGCCACGGCGGCGCCGTGTATTAAACGTATGAATATGCACCGGTTCGAAAGGCAAGCTGTTATCGTAACTCGAGCTCTGTACGTTCGCGAGCTGTGAATTGCGAGTTTCACTAAAATGCTGGCGGAAGTCGGAAAAATCTGGTCATATCTCCGTTGTATTTCCGACTGGTGATAATAAAAAATTACTTTAAGATATAAAATATGTATCGGCGAAAATTATATCATCTTTCAATTTTTTGAGATAACTTGTTTTAAAGTGTAGAATTCTCTATCAAATCATAATATGTTTTAGTGATAGAGGTACAACTTACTAAACAAATAACTTTTCATCAAATAATAAAAACAACTTGTGAAATATTAATTTTAATTAATTTTAATTTTTGTTATAATGGCTTTCTGCTGTCATTCATCGATATCTCGAGCACTATGCCATAATGTGAAACAAAAATATAAATAAAATACAACGATCAAAACAATAATAAAAACACGAAAAATAAAAAAATCACAAAGTTGCGCGAGTTTCAAAAAATTAATAAAAAATTAAACAATCATGATGTATTTTATCAAATCTTATCACATTTCATGTACAAGGTGTGATCTGCCAGTAGCTTCACTATAAAATTTTAAATGCATTTAATGCACTTTGACAAAAAGTTATGCTCAAAATGTCGTAAGGTGATATAATTCTGACCGGTGCTGTATGTATCAATTTTGCGCAAAAATAAAATGTAACGAGCAATGTTGTAAAACAAAGTTTTAATTACTTGACAAAAAAAAACAATACGCTATTGTAAAATACGCTTGTTTCAAAATTCAACAATTGAAAGAAAGGGAGAGAAACGTATAGTAGATACACACATGTGCACAAGTTTAGATATATTTTGAGTAAACATCAAGAGAAAAGTACGCGACTTTTCGTATTCTTGTTCTGTGTAGCAATCATACTTTGTCGCAAAGAAGAAAGACGGGGGCAAATATAGTGGAGTATGCGGTTTGAAACTAAGAAATGTTTGTGTCCGATGTGCGCGACGGGGGTTGCGGTTATAGTCGCGCTCGCGTTATTCGTCCTCGCTCCCGATGTTTGTACTTGGGATTACGCGAATGTGGTTGTCTGAGGGTGTTAGATGTGAAACGCGAGAAGTCCCGTCGGGAAACCAGTCCACCTCCTCCGGAGGTGACATCTCGGAGAGAATAAGAGTCAATCTGTCGGAAAGAATCATCCGCCGACGGAGATAAGATAAGACTTACCATAATCTCTGTGGTTTCCCATCCGGTTCTCGATAACCCATTCTCGCTTTCTGCTTCTTCGACCGAGACTCGCGAGAGGAACACACACACGACCTCTCTCGATGTGCATCTGGTAAAATATATATGAAACCCGAGATCGAAGAACGCACACATGTCAAGAATCATAATTATGTTGTTATATCATTATTAAAAAAAAATAGATAAATAAATTACGAAATGATTTTTCTTTTATTTTCTCTAAAAGAGATCGTTTTCCTAGATAAGAATAATAACTTTAATCTTCTATTGCATCCCATTCCCGATTGGGAACAAAATAAGAAGTACTTAAAATACTAAAACTACTTAAAAAAAAAAAAAAATAAATAAAAAACTAAAAAAAAAACATTTGCAATAGAAAGCTAATTAATTTTTTAAATAAACAAAGAGAGCCGTTATAATGTTGGTCGTTATAGCGTTGTGTAGTGCTTACCAAAAGATGTGTCTGTTTTTTTTTGACTCTCCACGGTTATGCGTGTAGGTTTGGCTGATAATATAAACGCAAAATGTTGACCTTCTATTGCATTTTGTTCCCGATGGGGAACTTAATAAAAAGTACTTAAAATACTAAAAAAAAATTAAAAAATAATAAAAAAAACACTAAAAACAAAAAAAATTAAAAAACAAAAATTCATGCAATAGAAAGTTAACTTTGATATATGACTTTATGTCGTGAAGTATGACATAAAATAACAGATTTGATTTAATCTCGTGCATTCGACAAAACTCGCTTTCTTTTTTTTAAGACCCAACTAAATTATTCGAGTTCGCAAATAGCTCGTTCGAATGTGCGAACGATATACAGTGATGCTATAATCGTAATGATGCGGTCGGCGAGTATTAGCGAATGAATGTTGTGGTCAACGTAAAACCCGCAATACGTTCGCGATCGCGTTATTCGCGATTTGAGAATTATTACATGAATGTCCAATTTATTTTCACTTATTTATCTTGAAATGGGATTATTTACTTCAATATTACATTGCGCGCGCCGACGAAGCGCCGGGATGATTTTTGATTGAAATATTTGCGCGACTTGTCACGCGAGGAGATATATAATAGACACATCAGTAATCCGTTGCTTTGTATACACAAAACACACACATCACGCAGTATCTAAACGCCAATTCCGATGACGCCGTTGCTGCGTTCCGAATTCGCAAATGTGATTGTATTATGTTTTCGACTGCTGCTGACGCGGCTTATATGTATATTTTCGCCAGTGTGCGTTATCACACTGTTAAATTCGCCGCGCATAATTTTAAAATATTTTAGTCTGGAAAGCAAAATTTGCGACACACTAACACACGCACACATGTGTGCGCGCGCGCGATAATTCCAATCGATATAACAAACGTGGCAGCGACGAGGAACTACGACGCAGCGCGTAATCAGCTATTACACAAGGTATCGGTAATGTCTACATTACTATCAGGCCATTAACATAATACACGTCTTACGAATCTCGCGCGCGCGTATTTCTCTGACGAAGAAGTATTATCTTATAGGGGAGGAGAGAGAATTCGCTCGAGAGAAACGACTCGCGAGCGAGCAAACGCGCGAGGAGTCGAGTGTCATAAAACATGTATCTATGACTTTATTACGTAATCGACAGAAATTTCGAATGGCCGGGACTCGGCTCATGGATTCTCATCCGTGACAAATGAAATTCCATGCGAGCACAGTTAATTATTGACGCGCTCGATGGTGGTTCGATAATAACGGCCCATATAACGAGGTAGAATTTCACTCGGCGTGCGTTTAATCGCCACGTTTGTTCGTTTAATATTCAGTTAATAAGATATCTCTTTTTTTTTCCAAATCGATAATTTTGCGAGAGAAATCGCTTTTCGCAAAATAGTTATTTTTGTAGCCGTTATTTCGGTTCTATAACAAAATTACGGGATTATCGGAAAACTTCAAACACGAAAAATATAAATCAAGAAAATTTTGAGAACATGGTCAGATGATATATAGGAGAAATGTCGGGAGCTTTCCGCAATATAAATGGAAGTAAAAGAAAAGACGTTATCGATCGAAAAATAAAATGAATTGATGTTATTGAGCAAATATCGACAATGTCTTTATATATTTATGAGAGATATTAATTATATAGGTACATGTATAAAACTAGAATAAAATTTGTCTTTATTCTATTTATTCTATTTATTCTTTTTATTCATCGTTATTCTATTTATATTTTTTTTCTATTGTTTTATTATTTACTCTTTGCTACTTGATATTGTCGTATTTTCTCATAACTGTTTTTCTTTCTCTTTTCTGATGTTGCTAGATTGTTGTCTTTTGATGTTACTACGTCTCTCTCTCTCTTTCTCCGTGTATCGGAGACACACATGTACACCGGCCATTGAACACGATCATTGGAAAATGTCGAGCAAGAGAGAATCTATAAGCGCTCTGAGGACATTTTGATTCCGATTACCGCGGCGGCGCCATCATTGCGTCCCGCTTGCAACGCGATTCCCGTAATCGAATATTGCGCGACTGCTGCTTCGTTTTGGTGGGGCAGTTAGATGCGCACTTATCACATCGACGCAGCCCTCATTCTTGCTCGTTATTGTCGTTATGTCGCGACTTGGAGTCGGTTAGCGTTACACCAATCCGAGATTCACAGGTTCACAGACTTTCGCGTTCGCTCTTTCAAACGCGCGTTTTTCCCCGTTTTTCATAAAACGAAATGACATTACGAGTCGACCCCGCAACCAACAATATTAAACTTCGAGCGTGTGTGCGCGCATTCTTCTCTCTTCCTCGTCGACTTTTTCATCGCTCGCTTTGACTCGCCTCCGTATCGACCACGAACCAATCCCTTTGTCATCGCACGATTCTCTTGACGATCACTTGGGTTTTCACGTTTCAGAGCGCGGTATCGTGCACACAACTTCGAAATTCGAGAGAATTCCCTCTCAGAAGAGCCCGAAAATGGAAAACGCGCCCCGCTAACGTGTGTGCGCATCACCGATCACGTTCCTTCGGAGTATGCCGGCCGGGACCTATACTCTACGGGAGATCACAGGTTATCCTAGTATAATGAGAGACGACATTACGTAAGTGGCGACAATGGCGTCTTCGAGAATCTAGAAAATTATCATTGGATAGAAGATGGTCATCTCGAAGTCAAGGAGCGAATTTCCCAAGAGAGATTTAAAGCTCATTCCAATTATCACTCACGCGATCGATTATTGATTTTAAATATTTTTTTCTTCTTGAAGAAAGAAAAAATTTATTGAAAGTTCATTTATTGAGAGATCAGAGAGATCAATGCGAGTAATAGAAATAAAAAATACAGCATCGCATTGCTATGTGGAACTAAACAACAATGTAAATAGCTTGGACGATCTTAAAAAAACTTTCTTTTATATACGAAGACCACGGGAGAACTTGATAAGTCCATTGTTTTCGAATTTTCTATTTTTTAATGTTATTTGGTAGTTAAAACGGAGTATTTTAATTATCCAAAGCGAGAAGAAAAAATTCTTGATAGATTCCGAGATATAAGCATTTTTATAAAAAACATGTAAAAAGAAATAACTTGATGTTTTGAACTTTAAATTTGCTCTCCTCTAAACTTACGAAAATGTGACTTATCAAATTCTTCTTCTGTAGTCTTCATATGTATATATTTTCTTACATAGCTTCTTGACGATCCCAAGAGAGGTGAAGTGCAGAAGAGCCAATAAACAGGATCTTAGGGATCAATAAACAGAAAGCCAAGGAGAAACGTCAACTTGACAGTAAAAAGTTGTTTTCCGCCGTGAGAGAGAGAGAGAAAAAGATATATATATGTAACTGTTCCCGGTAGATGTTCGTTTCCATGATCGAGTAGCTCAACCTAGATGATCGCTCGAGTGCAAAGGGTTAAACTTGGCGACGTCAAACACGGCATCAGGGCTCGCTCTCCCACGAAGAAGCGGCCGAGAGTCTCCCGGGCGTCTCTTCTCACGAGGAGGACACGGCGTAAAAAACTAGTCGATCGGAACCGAGAGTTGGTTCGAATTACGACAAGGGGCCTCGCAGTTTCGTCGTCGATACCGCGTCGTCGCAGATATATACATACATGTGTTACCGTCGCGCTAACCGCGGCGATGCGAACAAGCCAAAGTATCGGATGGTGCCAACCGCAAATACTCGATTTTTCTCTCGTATTCCGCGCCTGGGAAAGTGCGCCATTTTGATAAAAGCTTCGATCGTCGGTTCGCAGGAGAGCAACTCTTCCGGAAACAATTCCGGATAAGTTTGTTTCTTTTTTTTTTTTTTTTTTATGTGTCACACGTTCGACGCAGACACCGCACATTTGTGATATGTTCTAATATATTTTTAATCTCGTTACATATCGTTTATTATTATGTTCATAATGCAACAACAAAAATTGGTAAAAAAATTCAATACGATCGAGGATATCCATATGGCTATGGCTATGGCAAATACCCGCGCTTTGTGTCGCCGAGAAAACATTTCTCTCAGGCCTTCGACCCGTGAAAAGTTTAAGTGCCACGAAGTACGTGCATTATCGTGGAACAAGAAACATTTCCTTATTCCGCATCGGAAAACTTTGGCCATGAGTATGCGCCGAGCGAATCTGTTCTCGCGCGCGCGTATATAAAGAGATATTTCAGCACTTCTTATAATTTTAGTGATAAATTCTTGAACGAATTTGTTCAATCGATTAAAAAATATATATTAAAGATATATATATATATATATATATCATTATTTAGATTTATGAAATACAATTAAATAATACGTTGCAACTTTAAATCTAAAAAGATTTGCTTTTTCATTCAATTCTAAATGAGATAATCAATTTTAAAGTTGAAATTAAGTTATTATTCAAAAACTTTCATAATTCTCTAATTACATTGTTTCAAAAATTTACAAGAGGATCACGAATATATCATCGATCTTGATTCGGTAACAAATCCCTTGATTAAAAGCCGACTCCACAAATTGGCCAAGGAAGAATATTAAAATTGAGGTTGGCGCGTTGGAACATCCCGTGTTAAATTCAGAGAGAGCTAACCGGCCGATCTTTCTATCGGTATTCACGCGATGGTTTACGCGGTTAAGAAATGATGGATAGAGAGAGAGAGAGAGAGAGAGAGAGAGAGAGAGAGAGAGAGAGAAAGTATGGCGCGAGAGCAGACGGCAGTTAAACTAACTTTGCTAATCTTCAAACTAATTTTGAATTTAATCCGTGGTCACGTATAGCAAGCAAAAACCGAGGCGAATCTGTAGACATGCGCTATGTCGGGGTAATAAAATTATTCGGACATCTTCCGTCGATAAAACGTCGATCTCTGACTTAAGGGATTTCTGCTGAAGCTCTGCCCGGGCTGAAGATTAACCGTGAAGCAACTATGGGAAAGAGATAGAAGCGGAAATTATAACTACGTTCAAGGCTCCTAAGGATTAAGTGCGCATTGTAGTTTAATGTTTACTGCGAAACGATAAAAGAGGAAAGATGGATAGTCATGAAAGCAAAATCCCACTTTATATACATGAATGTTTTATATATAATAATAAAAGTGGTCATTAAACCGATCTAAGTATCTGAGCACTCGATCCAAGCGCCATTTAAAACACAGTAAAACGACCGTATTACATGCGGTAATTTTTGACGCCAACAAAAAGCGTTCGCGAAGAAAAATTCAGAAATCTCCAAATATACTGCAAAAACGAAGTGCTGGAAAAAAAAAGAGTTGCGACAGATATGAGCGGCCCATTTTATCATTGTGCTTAATTCCCGCTGTTATTATTACATAGCTCTGTAATACATGCTCGCGTTGACATAACGCTGCATTACGTTAATATTAGGAAGTAGATACAGCGCGCGGTCTGTATAATTACCGCATTTCTAAGTAAAAAGCAACATGCCGCGGTATGAAATAACTCTCCTTTCTCTCTCTTTCTCTCTCCTCTCTCTCTCTCTCTCTCTTTTTCTTCATATATATGCACCCGTATAAACCGCAACCACGTTTTTCCACAAATTTCGAATTCGCATTTGTGCTCTCTCTCTCTCTTTCTTCCCTTTCTTCCATCGTTTGTCCCCTCCCTTTTCACGAAGCCGCGTGACCTAATTTCAAGAGAGAACATTACAACTTCCCGCGTCTGCGCCCGATTTCAACACGCTCAGCCCGTCCGTTTAAATGCACCGCACCGTGTCGGGCGTTGTAACGGGCGAGGCGAGGATTTAAAGGGGAGCGGCTCTACTAGCAGGATAAGAGAGAATGTGTCCCTAGTATTTTCGAAAACGTTGAGAGGGAGGAAGGGCAAATAGGTTTATCTCATTCGTCGAAGTTTGCCTAACTCTTTTATCGCTTTAAGCGGCTCGACTTGAGGAGAGAAATGCGGTCATAGTTTACTCGGCGCTGCTACTTGGGAGTTCAATATTTCTTTTCGCGTCCATCTATCACATTTTAGTGAGTGCACATTTTAGGTAGCGACATTTTTCGTCCGTTTGTATGTGTAATACAAAAATTGCAAGTAACGCGAACGTAACGCAAATATATATGTATATGTACATATACATATATATAAATAACGGATATGATATATCGGCGAGAAATTTTATACGAGAAAAATTTTGGTTTGATATTTTTTTCCGTCAAATAATCGATTAGAAAATGTGTACTAAATATTGTGTGTACTTTTTTTTTTTTTTTTTTTTTTTTCAGAACGCAAATTTGTGCAGTGGAAAACTAATCGCTTCGAACATTATTATTCGCGTTATTACACGTAATGCGGAGAAACTATTAATGCGGGGGAGGAATTTTCATCTAAAGATATTTTTGAGCAAAAACCAATAATTAGCAGGAAAATATCTCATTATTATTTCCTTTGTAGTAAAATTGTGAAGCAAACGCGACGATGCAATATAATGCGAAGGAATGTATTAATGCGAGAGGAATTTTCCTCTAACGTGCATTTCGGGTGGCGGCGAGTAATTAGATATCCTCCTTCTTCCCTTCTATCTCTTCTCTCGTTATTGCCCTCCTTTAATTTGTCCCGACTTCGTAAGAACTGCTGTACACTTCTGTAAACGCGGAAATTTATTTCAACAAACGCGCCGCAAAAAAAACAAACATTCTCTTTCTGCCGATCTGAAGATTATATTCGCTTTATAATATTCCCTTCGGGCGACAGAAGCAATTTTGTTCAAGAGAGAGAGAGAGAGAGAGAGAGAGAGAGAGAGAGAGAGAGAGAGAGAGACCTTTTTGAACGTTCAAACATGCCGAAGACGTTCGCGTTTTCTTTCCTTGAATGCCTCGCTCTTCTATGTACATAACGGGAACTACACATAAGAACGAATATGGCTTTGCAGCCATCTCCTTTCCTTCCTCCCGTATGCGGCTTGCTCGTAAATTTATCGCATTCTACCCGGGTGGCGTACGCTGCCGCGCTGATCGTTGTTTAACCTTCGTGCACAGGCACGAGCGCGATCGGATTTGCACTATTTTCTCCTCTCCATAAACTGCCAAGGCGCAAAGAGATCGTACGCAATACGATGGCACACGTGCTGCAGCGGCCCGACCGAGCGTAATGTGTGTGAGATTCGATTTTTCGACGTAAGATCTGTAAAAATAAATCGGATTTCTCCAACAGCCCGTTTCACACCGCCGCGTTTTTCTAGAAGTTTTCTATTAATATTATGACTTCTGCCGAAAAATAAACTCACATTTCGCCGCTAAAAAGCTCTTTTTTTTCTCTTTGCGTGTGTTTCTGCGTGAATAAGAATTTATTATATTCGTGGTTTATATCTCCGCGATTAAATAAATATTTATTCTCATGTACTTTATTTTTCCTGGAGCATAGTTGAGTTTTTCAAATATTTTTCAATAAATTTTCTTTCGCAGTTCATGCTCGCTTCTTGAGAGTTCAAATATTTTTGTATAATATATAAAGAGAGAAGGAAAAAGCAAATTACATAACAATTTTTAATGTAACAATTTTTCAGTTTTTTTTTTTTCAAAAATTTCACATATACTTTTTTCCACACAAACGTTGTTTTTAACTGTAATATACAAACTGTGTATATATTATAAAGCTCTTTCAAATTAAAACTGCGCTCGAGAACTTGAAAATATGCTCGATTCGTTGTGGCGAGCTTGCGTCCGTATATCACGCCTCGAACGGGATTCGAAAAATTTTGGTCTCCTTTTAAGAGAGAACGGAATTCGCGGAATTTGTAGCAGCGACCCTCATAATACCGGATACCGCTCGCCGTATGCTTGCTTTTGCTCTTTTATATGCGCCCGATGTCGCTCGTCTACCACAATTACAAATATGATTTCACTCGAGTTGGAATCGCCCGTTGTGAAATCGCGCGCGCGCGTCGACCGAACATCGTATCCACATATTTGATGGGATGACCTTAACGTCGAAAAGCAACGTTAAATAAACGACATTATGACAGCGGCGCTCGTAAAATACGCGCTCGTATCTCGCGATGAGATACACATTGTGTTTTTTTTTCTTTTACTTAGAGAAAATTTCCAAATTTTTATCTAATTTTTATATTCTATAACACTGAATTAACCCTTAACCTGCACTTGGGGTAGAATCTATCCCAGACACTTTTTGCACGAAGATTTAACTCATTTTTCGAGTTTTTTAGGGAATTTTTTTCACTATCTTAAAATCGAAAAATTATTTTAAAAACTATGAGATCTCTTTACAGATGCTTCAAATAGTGTAAATATCTAAATTTTTTCAAGTTATAATAATAATTTTAGTGAATTTGATGATTATTTTAGTGGCTGGGGTAGACCATACTCCATGTGCAGGCTATGTGATTTTTTTTGAAGTGTGCAGGTTAAGGGTTAAATAAAATTTTAGGTAAATGTATACAAAACCCAGCTCCGATGACCTAGATTTTGACATATGTTGTCAAGGACATGTCTCTGAGTAACAATCTGAAGGTTTTAGCCGTCGCTCGTTGTTAAACTTTATTAAAAAGTTATTAATATTGATAATAACGGGCTACCCTCCGATTAACTTGAGCTTTACATATGTTGTCAAGGACATTGTCCTGAGTGACATGCAAAAGGTTTTAGCCGTCGCTCGTTGTTTATTAAAAAGTTATT
>QVOB01025176.1:0-10611 GCA_014839585.1 Pseudomyrmex concolor
TTTTTTTTTTTTTTTTTTTTTTTTTTTTTTTTTTACAACAAAGCTAACGTTCTTAATTTTCTAGGTTTTTGTTTGAAAATTACTCTCCCGCACACACTTACTATCGGTGGAAACTGTACTCTATTTTACAAGGGGACGGGCAAAAGGAATGGCGCACGGAAGATTTTAGAATGTTTAAAAATGGAAGTGTGTGGAGACCACCGCCGATTAATCCTTGGACGCAAGGCATGCCAGATGAATTAATAGAGATGGAAGAAAGACAAGAACCCAGAAGGGGTAGTCTCTCCAACAGGTAACGGTTGAGAAGAGCAAATAGTTATTTGTATATATGTGAAATATATACAAATACTGTGAAAAACAAAAAATATATAATATAATCGAATTCAATTGTCTACTACGGAGTGTCATATCTTGAAGAGAAACACACGTGTTAATGTTTTAAATATTCTATTTCTTCATAGTCAACGAGATCGTTTAGAAGATTTATTGCGAAACATATCACCTGAAAGAATAAAAGTTGCAGAAGCAATGGTGTTTTGTATAGAACATGCAGAGGCAGCAGAGGAGATTTGTGATTGTATTTTAGAGTCATTGTCGATTTTACAAACTCCTGTTAATAAGAAAATCGCAAGATTGTATTTGATATCTGACATACTACATAACTGTGGAGTCAAAGTGACCAATGCCACTATTTACAGAAAAGCGTAAGGAACTTCCAAAAAAAAAAACAAAAAAAAAAACAAGAAGCAAAGACTTAAAACCATATTATATCGATATCACTTATTTATCTCGCAGATTCGAGACGCGTCTTTTAGATATTTTCAGCGAAGTTCATCAAGCATACAAACAGTTCGACAGTAGACTGAAAGCAGAGGGGTTCAAAGTTCGCGTTATGCGAATGTTCCGAGCGTGGGAAGATTGGGCGGTGTACCCGAGAGATTTCTTAGTCAAGTTGCAGAATACTTTCCTAGGACTTGTTTTGGTAAACCTTCTTGATTTGTAAATACATGATGACCTTTTTTTACAGTCAACAATCTGTAAGGAATATAACATGACATTTGCAATTTCTCTTTGAAGACGGACGAACCCGAACCTGAAAACGACGAGGATATTGATGGTGCACCATTATCTGATGTTGATGGTGACGGTACTGAGGATTTGGATGGAGTACCGCTTGACGGTGCCGCTTTGTTGAAAGGCGCAATGAAACATGGTCTTACACCTCAAACGACGTCAAATTACGACGATATCGACGGAATACCCAGTACATATGTATTTTATAAAATAAAATAAACATATGTATTTATATGTTTATTAGTTCCATATGCTAATTAAGATTTACGTATCTTTGCTACAGTGGATGAAGATCTTGACGGAATTCCAATGGATGACGATGACAACTCAAACGCGCGAAATAAAGACGAAGAAAAAAAGTCGACAATTCCAGCTGGATTTGTTCCGTCGCGATGGGAAACTGTTGATCCTGATCAGGTTTCAAATGTTTTTTTTTTTTTTTTTTTTTTTTTTTTTTTTTCACGCGTCACGTATATATGCATAAATTTTATCAGGTTGAGGCACAGGCAATGACTACTAGTAAGTGGGAAGAGTTGGGTCACAATGAAGATTCTAATTCTCAAGATAACAGTATGGATTCCAGGTAAAACTAGCTAGTAATCTTCTCGATTGAAATGGTTGCGGCTTGTATTAGGTGAAATATCGGAAAGTAATATACAAAGCTAGAAATACACGAAATTTTTTAATAGCGGTCGAGATTACAACGAAGAAAGGCGGAACCGATTACGAGAGATTGAGGTAAAAATTATGCAATATCAAGACGAATTGGAAAGTGGCAGAAGGACATTGAAATCCGGCATGACGATACAAACACAAGTGGAGCATTACAGGAAGAAACTTATAAGAAAGGTAAAATTTTTATATACATGTGATTAGCTTATTCTGTAAGCGCACTAATACAAAGAGTTACATGGCAAAAACAATGTTGTTGTTCACAGAGCGAAAGAGAAATGAAAGATGCGAAAAGCGAAGAGCGAGATGATGACAAGCGAAGAGAGAAAAAACGAAGTCGAAGCCTAACGCCGGAATCCCCTAGTCATAGCTACAGAGATCGCAGACGATCAACGAGTCCGTCTTCGAAAAGTTCAAGATATAGGTAAGTACATGTTTGTATTTCAGATTTTTGTATTTGTGTATTTTTTTTCACACTTATCTTTTTCTGTCTTAAAATAATATATGCTGTTTTTAATTTAACATGCAAACTTATTTAAAAATAATTTCTAGATCGCGCAGCAGGTCACCTCGCTGCAAACGCAGATCACGATCACCTTATAAAAAACGCGTACCTATTACCCCGTCCCCTCCTCGTATTCGACGTACGCCTTCGCCTTCCTTTTCCTCAAGCAGGGGAGGATCACGCAGATCACCTGCTAACGAACGCGATAGGAAAAGACGTAGGTCACCTTCCTTGTCGCCGCCGCCGCCTCCACGTACTTCCTCTAAACACAGAGCTAGCAGTCCTCCTTCACCCTCCTCACGTAAACACAGACATAAACATAAATATTAAACCTTTACGGTACGCTTATTATAGAAATAACTTTCCAGGATAATGGTGAGATGAAAGTTTTTTTTTTTTTTTTTTTTTAGTAAACTTTAGTATAAACACACTGAAGACGTGAACAGTACGAAGATTAATCTTTTGACAACTGTTTTCTTTCAATACAGCTAAGATTATCTTCAAAAAATATACCAAGCAATTGTCGCTTATTTTCTTATATTGTAAAATATTTGTACTATATCTTGCGCTAAACGATACGATAACTGAGGCAGCGCAGTTACAATGCAGTTCAGAAATATATACAAATCCATAATAAAATCCCATATTTTATTTCATCATTGAAAATTGTTCTTACGTTCTTACGTGCACACATGAATGTGTACGTAATGATTCAATACCTTAAACATACACGTACTGAAGATATTATGTATATATAGCGAGTATAAGATATAACAATATAGAATAATCTTCTTTCAATTAATGTGACCTCTCGTGAAACCACTGAACCTAATTCAGATCTTTAGTGAGGTAATATATAATATTATATGGTGTATGCGTATTGAAAATATTGTTCTCTTGCATTGTGAATATTTGAATAAAACATTTTACATATATATATATATATATATATGTATATATATATATAAAAATATGTACGTATATTATCATTTTATAATATTTACGTAAACTGTAAAATCACATATGTTAACAATATGCGTTGTTCAAGGAACGCATATATGTTTTAAATGTACAATTTGTCAACCTAGGATTCTGTAAAATCATTTTCTTTTTTTACATTAGACACGTTATTAAAATTATAAACTTTTTCTTCACTATCCGTTGGACTATTATCTACTTGTTTAGTTTCTATTCTTATCTGTTGAATAGGTCTTTTTGCTTGAGATTCCTCGTTTGAGTCCTTTATCGTTTTAACACCTGTTCAAAAAGTAATGTTTTTTTGCAAAAATTATACAAAAGTATGTATTTAAAGCTCGACGAGTAGCCGAGTGTAAAATATATATAATATTTTAATTATTATATCTCACACACACTAAGGTTTCTGTTGTTATTTTATTATGATTTTCGTTTTTTTTTTTTTTTTTTTTTTTTTTTTTTTTAAAAAGACGTAAATCCTCCATGCTCATTTTATCTCTTGTGTCTGCCAAAAACTTAAGACATTTACATAATTGGAAATACTGATATTTAACCGTTTTGTTCTGAACAATAACCAATTATTTTATGAGATATTCAGTTAGTCATAAAAAAATTTTTAATTGCAATTTACTTAATAATAAAGACAAAGCTATTTAATATACATCATGTTTTAGAGAAAATATTTTAAAAAATTCTATATAATATGTGTTTTCTTCTTTATTGCATGTATTATATATAATTTGTTACTTTATTATTTACGTTTCCATTGTGACATTTTATTATCTACTTTCTCTTCCTCCTCTTCCTCCTCTTCTTCTTCCTCCTCCTCTTCTTCCTCTTCAATTTCACTATCTTGTGGAGTTGGCAATTTTCCATACTTTGCTTCGAGTCTAGCTATTAATTCAGAATCATCATTTTCAATTTCTTCTTTTCCGATGTTCCTAATTCATCTTCGCCTTCTTCTTCCTCAGATGATATTATTTTAGGCTGACTACTATCGACTTCTATAGTTGTGATACATGTAAATAAATAAATCTGTGAGGCATACTGTTTAAATAAAGAAGATATTGAACATTTGAAAAAAAAAATTAACTGTTATTAATACCTTCTTTATCTGTGTCTTTTCGAGTTGATAATTTTTCTTTAACTTGTGCTATTTCGTCTTCAGCTTTTTTTATATTAGTCAAAATATTTTCTTCTTGCGATTTATAGTTAGATTTTTCTTCTTGATGTTTTACTTGTGTATCTGTAGATGGTTTGTTCGCAACACTTTCAGTTGATTTGATTACTTGTTTACGAGAAGGTTGAATTATTGTATTACGTCTGGATAAAGCAGGTATGTCGTTTATGTCAACTGAAAAATCGAGTCAATATTTTTTTTAATATTACGTAGTAAATAAACATATAGATGTGTGTATCAATCTTGCGTTTGTATTTTTTAAAGACGCTAAAAGATATATGAGCTTGTTTATTCAAAAATTTATCAAAGTTACTTACCTGCTAAAATTTTAACTTGATCTTGTTATAGAAATACAACAGAGTGATATGATATTATAAACTTACGTATCATATTTCATACATCTAAATACTAATAATTTGTTTTCTGTGTGCTATATATGTGTGTTATATCATATTTGCTGCAAAAAATGTGTGTGTGTGTGTGTGTGTGTGTGTGTTGTTCCATCGTCTAACGAGAACAAAATGTGCAGCAACGACAAGTGCAACACCAATCCCGAACTTCACAGCCACTGCAATCACCATATGTTATTTCTGATTGCTACCTTTTTATTATGAGAAAGAGGTCCATTACTAATATAAAATAGCGATATTTCCGTTTATTTATTTTTGTGAATGCGAATACTTATGTATATATTATTCTTATATGATATTCTTATATGATATTATATGCAGAGTTAATCGACAGAGAAATATGAGCATGGAGGATCACATATAGATATAGACTAGATTTCATTATGTAAATTATCCAAGGACAATATTTTAATATGCAAGATGTCCTATATTGTTATATATATGTGTAGTGTTATCACATTAAGAGAGAGACATTCAGAACGTTTCATCTCAAATTACACAGATACTCACCACTAGTTGATTCTTCCTCCTCAATATCTTCCTTCTCATCAGAATCATTTTCTTCATCGTTTATATCTTCGGATTCTTCACCTTCTATCTGATATAAGAAGGTATTAATCCTTACGCGTACATTTATAATTACAATAAAATAATGAAAACAACACGTACCTCCTCCAGAGGCTCAGCACTATCATCGATCTCATTAACGCCAGGAATACCTGCAAACTCTTGAGATACATCTTCGTTATCTTCTGCAGAATTATCATCAAGTTCTACATCAAAGTTGTCCGGTATATCATTGTCTTCATCTGCATCTTCGTTCTCATTTGCCTCGTCAATTTCTTCCAGTGTACCAGTATCGTCGAATTCTTGTTGGGCATCATCATCATCTGCTTCCTCGTCAGCTTCTCCTTCGTCAATACCTTCATCTTCCTCTTGCTCTTCTTTGCTCTCACCTTCTGCAGCAGATCCGATCTCGGTTTTAATAAAAACAGATGTCTGGAATATTTGTATACATTCTCGTACTTTTCACATACCATCTGTCACCTCTTCAGCATCATCTTCTGTGGTTTCTTTTTCTCCTTCCTCTTCCTCATATTGTTCCTCCTCAGTGTCTTCTTCTTCTTCTACTTCTTGCTCTCCTTCTTCTGTTTCTTCCTCCTCTTCCTCTTCGCCAATTCCTTCGTCTTCTTCTTCTGCGCCTTCTTCTTTACTTTCTTCTTCTTCTTCTTCTTCTTCTTCTTCCTCCTCCTCAGCTTCAACCGATTCTTCTTCATCGTGATCTTTGTCTTCTTTCTCTTCTACGGCTTCTTCGCTTGTTTCCGTCTTTTCTTCTTCGTCATGACTTGGCGTTGACTCATCCACCCAACCCTCAAATATGTTTGCCCAACGTGACGATGATACTGGTGTATCAACTTAAAATACAAGAATGTAATTTAAAAAAAAGACATAAGGGAACGAAGTTTAAATTTCTTATTAAATTTCTAGTTAAAAGAACACCGATCATCGAATTACAGGAAATCTTATCCCACATATTTACCATCTGTGGTTCCTCTATGTTCGATGATTATCACACCAATTAGTCCCACAAGAACAGCCAGCAAAACAAAGAACACGATCCTCGCGCACCAATGTCCGCCCGTGCTACTTTCTTTATAGACATGAATAGTGATATTTTCGGTGGAAGTATCCGTCGGATTGATCAATATAGGCGGTGGAGTACCAGTATCTTCATCCTCTATGTATAATATAATAATAAATAATTTAAAAACGATTTTGTGTATTTTCCTTTCAATCACATGTACTTACACATACACACACAATATATATATATATATATGTATATATATGTAAATATTGTTTACAAAATTTATATATAAAATTCAGAGATATCTCACGTATAATGAGAAATGCTTTTGGATCGGATAATACATCGGTTTAATCTATTTTTGAGAGGAAGGTTGGCCTGAGTTTCTAAAACCCACATTTTCTAACTTAAGGGAGTCTTGCCAAACTTTCCCGAGCAATCGTCGAGACTTCATATTCAACGAGAAATATACCGATTTAATTTCGCATCGTGGATTACAAGCTGATGACACATATGTTAAGTAAGCACCGGCTTAAACGCACTACTGTAGTACAATCGATAGAAGAAAACAGTTTATTATTCGTGCAAATATAAAATGTGTCTTTTAAGTTGGTAGAAAATGTGTGCGATATAAAATAAAATTCTCTTCTTTATGCGCAATACAGATAAAAATTTCCGTAAAGTTTTCACACAAATAAACGTTAACGCAACTTAAGCACAGTAAGTAATTATATCCATTACAATCTTAGTATCGTTTTGCTTTTATCCTCAAATTTTGCGAACCTTGTGCAAAACGAATGAAAAATTGAAAACGCGAGATGAGAAATATACACGTATATATCAGACACGTGCACGTGGTGGGCAATCGAGCAGCTGCAGTGTGCGGATATTTTTGGAACCTACGGGAGAGGATCGCTTATATACAGAATAAAAATGCATTATGTCCTGAGATATTATAGTCTTGCGGCGATGCGTCGCAACGTACGTACAAATAAACGAGTAGACATATAATAATACTTGCAGACATATAAAAATGTAACGACGTAAAGATACGCATCTGGAAAATTTAAAAAACTCAATGAGCAAAAGCGATAATTGCGATCGAAATGTTTTGTTAAACAAGCAAAGAAATACTTTAAAATAAAAAAGAGCGCGTATTTTCTGAGGATAAAAATAAGAAATGTATATAAACACACTTCGCTAAAAATATCGAACGACAGTGTGGGATGCGTGTTACGAAATGCGATATTAATTGCGCTCGCATATATACGCACCTTGCTTGCCCTTGGTTTTTTTTACCTTTTTTACGTCGCTTTTCCTTCCGCTTTCTCGGCTGCACATCACCGGACATATTCTTCGATTTGTGAAATGCTTCCTCGCAAGCGATTGTCCCGAAGAATTTAACTTTTCAAACGTCGAACACCCTCCCGGCAGCGCACTATTCTTAAAAATTTGATTCGCGGACGGCAGATCAGCGTTACCAACACGAAAAAGCTTGCGGATTGCATTCGCCAGAGCACTCTGCGCGTCATCTACTTGCATTTTCTACATACTTCTCTATAAAAATTATTTTTTATTAACTAGAGTTATGTATTAATATTATAATACACAATAGCGGTCAAAATAAAATGTACTCAGCGGGATTTTTCGAAATTACCTATTTTTAATAAGTACTACCTAAGGAGAACAAAAAGTCACGAAAAAAGTCAAAATGACGTCATAATAATGATCTTTGTGCAATAACTTCTTTAAAATGAAAAGTTTGTGCGCTTTTTTGTATCCCATTATCCCATTCATTTTCTTTCTTTGCATCCCTACAGTCTTTCAGTATGGCCTAACTAGGACTAAAAACTGTGTGTGAGATCTTTTATGTACATTCTTCATTGCGTCCGTCTTTCTCTCCTTTTCTTCTTCTTTTGTGTAATTAAGATAATTTACGAGTTAGACGAGTTAGACGTTCAAAATTCAAAGTCCCACTTTTTTTTACTTTGTTTTTATTTTTTGATTGTGTGCAAATTATGTTTTATTTTCAACTTTATGTGTTTTATTAACAATTGTAGTGTCATGAGAAAGAATTATAAGTGATAGTATTAATAACTGTAAAGTGAAAAGGCTGTGTAACGTTGTCATGATGATCTCTCTTAGCTTTTTACGTTAAATTCTTGTAACACAGAAGTTCTGTTTTGTTAAGATAATTTTAAAGATATTATAACTTACACATATGCATCTATGTATATAATTGTTTGTTACATATGTTTCATTTGTTCTGATCTAAAAATTGGAAAATATAAATTACATCACACATGCTATTTATATTTATGTATCTTTATTTTGATACTATAATGTTTTAATAAACAGCCTCTTGAATAACAAATCCCTTTTTATTTGGAAAAAAAGAGATAGGAGTGAGAGTACATGTTTGACTTGCTTTCTTTAAAGCGTGTGGTCGCACTTACACTACTTTACTTTATGCTGAAACAGCCGTAAGGGTTGCTTTATAATAATTGTAATCGTTAACTTATGCCGTGCACTTTTGCAGTGCACAAAAGTATTGCGAAATCCTATATTTGAACATTATCGGTTCCGGCATAAGTTAACGATTACAATTCTTTATAAAGCAACCCTTACGGTTGTTTCACCATAAAGTAAATAGTGTAAGTGCGATATGATCGCACGCTTTAACCAACTTTGATGTTGTCTAGTGACCAAAAAATGACGTCAACATTTCGTTATATTTTTTACCAGTTTGACGTCATTTTGACGTTTTCGTGACTTTTTGTTCTCCTTGGGTACAAGAGCGGGAACAATTAAATAACATTTATTCTGATATATACAAATAAGTACCACGAGTTAAATAAATTAGTTCAAACGTATTTTCCGACAGTGCAAATATTAATAAAAATGGCAAATCACCGAAAAATGACTCAAAGTGAAAAATCACAAATTCTTGTAATGAACTCGCTCAAATTGTCGACGCGTGAAATATCGAGGAAAATAGGATTTAGCCAATCTGCAGTGTCGAAAGTTTTGAGAAAATATCGCTCGACGAAAACTATATCTCATAAATCGGATAGTGGAATGAAGCGTAAAACAACTCCAGCAGAAGAACGCCTTTTGAAGCGGATATCGTTGAAAGATCGTTTCAAAACAGCAGTGGATGTTCATTCAGAGTTTTTAAGTCAAACTCAAAACAACATCAGTGTTGAAACTGTAAGAAGAAGGCTGCGAGAAAATAATTTCATGGCCTGTAAACCGGCAAAAAAGCCACTTTTGACACGTAAGATGCGTCAAGCGTCTTGAATGGGCAAGAAAATTCGAAAACTGGACGGCAATTAACTGGAGAAAGGTTATTTCTCTGATAAAAGCAAATTTTGCTTATTCGGGTCAGAAAGCATGCAGTACGTTCGTCGTAAACCCGGAAAGCGATTGGCGCAAAAGTGTATAATAAGACCAACTGTCAAGCATCCCGCAGGCCAAATGGTTTTGGGTGTTTTTGCTATCATGGATTAAAGGATTAAGTAATCTGGTCATGGTTGAAAGCACAGTTAACGCTCGAGTATATGAAACAATTTTGAAAGATCATATGCCTTCTATGAAACGGTACTTTTCAGGAAATGAGATAGCCATCTTTCAAGACGATTCTGCGCCATGTCATCGAGCTAAGCGTGTAAGTAATTAATTTTTTATTTTCATTTTGAGTTTATCTAAATGTATTTCATAATTTTGTTTTTTTTTTATTTTGCAGATTAAATATTTCTTACGCACAATGTTCAGACGCTAGACTGGCCAGGCCAGGCAATAGTCCTGACGTAAACCTCATGGAAAATTTATGGAACATCATGAAGCGCAAACTTTCAAACAATAAACCTAGTTCGAGGTCAGATCTACGAAATTCTTTACATTTCATATGGTCCCATGAAATTACTAAGGAACATTTGGAAAATTTAGTTGATTCCATGCCGCGGAAGGTTTCAAGCGGTAATTAAGGCAAAAGGAGGCCCAACAAAATATTAATTATTATTTAAAGAGTAATAATAATTATTATAATTAATTATTTGTTCTTATTGTTCTAATTGTTATTATTATATGTGTAAAAATTCAAATAAACTTGTTTAGCAGATATATACAGGGTCATCGAAAAGTATCGGACCCCCCTAATATCTTCAGTTAGAATGCATTTTGGAGAAAATGTCCAATAGCAAAGTTG
>QVOB01025177.1:0-17551 GCA_014839585.1 Pseudomyrmex concolor
ATGTTGAGAAATAAATCGCCACTTTTCCAAAATTTTTGTTTTTTTTTTGTAGGCTAAGTACTTATCGGACTGCCCACGTATATATATGCACGTATGTTTAGAGGAATATTAAAACTCTTTTATAACTTTAATGCGTTTTTACAATAAAGTATTTTGAAATTTTTTTTTAAATAAACGTCGAGAATTAATATTTATTTAAAATAGTGCGTAATTTTATCACAGTTAATATTTATCTTGAATTACATCCGAGGAATCATTAAAAAATATGAGAAATGTAATTAAAAAAATTGAACGCTGTTTTACGCCACAGAGTTCCGGTGTTTTTTTACAGTATATATTCGAGCGTAGTTATCGCGGTGCGGAATAACGAAATAGCCTGATCAAATAAGAGTATCCGCGGAAAAAGTTCATGCCCTAGTTCCGCTATACATCTTGTCTAAATACGGCGGATCACAGTGGCCTTAAAATATCTTTTAATTGAACAAAATTGGAGACGCTAGCGGTACTACAGCGCAAATACAGATAGAAAGGCAGAGCAAAGACAAATATTAGATCTGAAACAAAACGGGGAAAGAGAGATCGAGCAACCCGAAAATGAAAATGGACATTCATTTGACCAAATTTATTTCTTTCCACGTAGTGCCAATTACGTAATGGAAGCGTGATAATTTAGATTAGATAAAAAAAAAAAAACAATTTGCCGGAAGAGCATACGTACATGTTACGACATGCAGATCAGAACGGTACTATTGTTATATGTTTGTTTGCTTTTACTCATTATTGCTCTCTTTCGTCTTTCATCGCGAGAATAACAAGTCAATATCTCTGTAAATTACATGAATTTGTTTATTTCAAATAATACAATATTTTTTTTTCATACGAGGGGAGAAAGTTTATCCTATGAAGAGAGAGCATCAGAAGTTAAATGAAAGTTTTTTTTATAGAACGTAATTATCTACACTCAAAACGTTCTCTTTTATGTCGAATTAAATCTTCAAATAAAAATTAACAAAAAAAAATATTCTAGCAAATATTTTATATTGTAAATAGAAATGCACGGGAGAATATTTTCTTTTGTATGTATTTATCTCCTCCGATTAAAGGACTCGTTTCGGATGCATCTAGTTCACAGACTGCTCCTGTGTGACTCTTAGTAAAATTACGGGACGGGAGTACAAAGCGGACGAAGTTGCGACGGCGAAAGTATTTCATTTCTCGGATGGAAGTTCGCTCGCGCTTCCTCTCCGACGAAGGGAAGAGAGATATTATCCCGGCGCGATCTATTAAAATTTCCGCTGAATTTTGTCAACCTCGAAGCAACTCAACTGGGAGAGAGCAAGGGATTTTGGACAATATGAAATTCGGCGCGCAGTCATTGCGTGACTCTTCTTAAAAAAGTTTAATTAATTAATTTTCCAGTTGTGGGTTCAACATGTCCAAAGCAGAAAAGAATAAAAATTGTTCGAATAATCGAGATGTTTATTAATGCGAGTTAGACGACTAAAAAGTAAATGCGGGAAGAACGAGAGAATCAAATGTTAAAAGGCACAAATAGAGAAACAGTTTTTAATTAAACATTTCTGTTATTTGAAATGCAATGTCAATTGCGCAGAATTGAAAGTAGGTAATAAACTGCGGCAATTATCTCGACGATCGCGCACTTCTTTTTCGCGTTTCAAAAAAAAAAAACAAAAAAAAAACGCAACAGCGGCAGGTCCTCTAAAAGCTTATTACGCTTGCTATATTATTAACTTATTCACTTTGAATTGCGCCGCAGCAAGAAGTACGCACAAGGATTTTACTCCGACAAAATCAGTGAATAAGGATTGTGGAGAAGAGAGAAAAAGCAGAAGTGAAAAGCGTGTACGCGAGCAAATACGCACACAGAAGCTTTATATAGCCTTCCTTTATAATCATCGCGCTAGGCAAAAAAGCACACAAGCTTTGAGCTTCCGCCGACATCTATAAAACATGAAACTCGATGAGAAAAAAAAAAAAAGAAACGCCGGAAAACTCATTTCCATCGATCCTGCCTATTTAATATTCGTCGAACTAATATTTACCGTGTGCTAAAAGCAAGCCGAGCTACAGATGCGAAACGTAATTACGGATAACGTTGTACACACGTAATATAAAGAGAACATTTTTCAAGAACGCGGCAGGTTCTTGCTGGAGCTCGAATGTTTGCGATTGGTTAATAAAATTATCATGTCAAATCAAGTATATAAGAACGTAAAAAATCGCTCACCTTCTCTGTAATATCTTTAGAGATTTATACAGAGCGTTTGTTTTTAATTCTTTTTGGACTCACAAAAAATATATTTAGCATATTGTGAAAAATATTATCCCTGACTATACATGTAATAACTTAACACTGGAACTATCAAGCCCGTCAAGATAACCGGTTTTTTAGAGTTCTTGCTTTAACTGAACGATTATAATTGAATTAAATGTTGCTTTTGTTCAATTGTACAACTTTTATTTCATAGAAGCACATTCGCAGTCTTTTTCAAATAATCGTCAAATTGACGGATGTGAATAAAACTTAGGCGTACATTCAACATCGCTAGTTTTAATAACGTATTTACCTTTATTTTTTTCTCAAAATTTATCTAGATTTTGATCGCACGAGAAACCAGCGAGAAAACCTTTTCTATTTAAGCATTAAAGCGGCAAGTTATATAGCGCATGCTGTTACATAAATAATTAGGAACGAATCTTGCGTGATGCAGTAGCGCGCGCGGGAAGGTGTTTAAAGCGACGGGAGAACGTACCGCAATTAAAGAGGCTGTCAACTGCAAAATGTATTAGCAAACGTAGTGCGCGGAGGCGGCGTCGCGTGCGCTTTGCGTTTAATCGATTCTCTTTCGGCGTCGAAACCGCGCGCTCGTTGACAGCGATGTGTGGAGTTGTTGCGTACATACATACGCGTGTATGTACGTACGTTGGTGCCGAAAGGACGAAGGAGGTTTATAGACAGATACGTCGCCCGTACCTATACTGGAATCCCGGAGTGTACGTGGGTGAGCGGAAGACGCGGGAAAACACGTCGCGAACGACGACGGCCCGCTGAGGTTCCGCCGTTGTACGCGAGCGGACGCAAAGCGGAGAGAGAGAAAGCGGAAGCGGAACGGAGAGAGAGAGACGTGAGAGAGAAGGACGGGCGAGCGTAATTACGTTTTGTCGCTCGTCGCCCGGATTTCCTTTGTTACATTAGCCGCTCCCCTATCCTAGACACCCTGGATACGACGACGTCGTCGTCGAAAGACGAGAGCGCCGTTAATCTTTAACGACCTGAACACACCGGGATCGACGCGACGGAAAGGGAGAGAAGTGTCCGATCTCGGCGGAGCGGGAGGACTCGACAAGAGAGGGCTTTGTAATCGAATCCCGCCTTCGCATTGCCGCCTCTCTCTCTCTCTCTCACTCTTCTTTCTGGCGACTGTTGCCTGTGACCAGCTGCCATCGTAGATGATGCTGATCTAGTTTATGCGCGGCCAAAACCCGACCGAGAAAGAATCTCACGTGTGGGTCCCAAGTAGATTAGATACCCGAGCGATGCTCTTACTCGTGGGTGGCCCAATAAATATGCAGTGACACGTGATAACGAACACTTGGAATGTGTAGATCGTCCACATACGAGGCAATCTTGCACGAAGCGTTGATTTTTTAAGAAGGGAAGAGCGCTCACACATTAAATAATTAAAACAATTTCTTCTTAATTTTTGACGTTCAACTACGCCGCGAAAAACAAGATTCTCAAAATTAAAATTTTTTTTTACAAATTAAAAAGTATTACATTACTATGTGTGCTTTTTCATCTAATGGATTTTAAGACACACCACGCGCGCGTTCATTTATTTACCCTCTGAAGGTGTCTTTTTTAACTATCAAAGAAAAGAGAGAAAGATCGCCGGTGTCCGACGTCGTTATTCAAGCAAGGTTTAGGGTAACGTCGGAGTGCTGCGCGAAAGCGGCTTACGCTCAGCTGGATCACCCGACCGAATCGCGGCGATGGAGATCCGAAGGAGAGTGGCTTTGCTCTCTTGAATATTCTCCGTAATCCCGCCTAAGAGGCAGTACGCGTAGATGCGAGAAGGCGCGAAGATTCCGAGTTACGTCGTTTGTTAACGGATCGGTGAGCAGAGTCTGTCGACTTCGCCGCATTATCCGCCACCGGGCTGGCGTGTCTGCGGAGCTCAGTCTATTAATTTCTCCCTTCGATGCTTCGACGGGATGACGCGGCATTTATACGTACATAATACACATATATAGATACAGAGACGCGCCCGCTTAACGCGGTGCGGAACGAGCGGAGAGAGAGAAAGAGAGAGAGAGAGAGAGAAAAGGGAAATTCAGCGGGTGGATGAAGCGAAGTGAGAGCCCAAGGCTGGTGGGGACCAGTAATGGAAACAGAATGGGATAATTCCGCGAGCCGCGAACGGACGCGGTAATTGCGAATAATTGCATTGTCTTCGAGTCGTTCGCCCGAGTTTCGTCTCTCTCTCCCACCGCGCTCGATGTCTCTCCATCCCGGAGAGATCCACATCCCTCCTTTCCAACTCCCGAAGCGCTTCGCCACGGCGCGCGTTTGCTCGCTTCCCGAGCTCGATGAATTGCTTCGGTACGAATTGAGAGTCGCCTGGTGGAAACTCTCTCATACCGATTAGAAAATCTCGTTCCGTCGTCTTTCTGTCCACCAATGCGCAACGAGTCCGGTTTCCACCGCGGTTTAATGCCACATGGAAATTACGCTCCGCTCGAAGAAACCGCCGGAGTTTCCTTGCTAAAAGCGAGGGTCGTTCCGTAATTGATTTCTTCGAATCGATATTACCGATGCACTCTCTCTTTCTAATAGCAATTACTATAACTTTCTTGATTCGTCGTTGTGCTATTATTAAATATAAACATGTACTGGCAGAAAAACATACAGTCCCACACACAGGTAAAAATTTATATAAATCAAAATAAAAACATATCGAGAATGAGGAAAAAATATCGCGCAAATGTAAGTCTTACTTGCGCTAAAAATCGTTTGAAAACAAAATACCATCCATTTAATTGTTCTCCATTTTATTCGAAATGGACATATTAAAATTCTAAAAGTTTATATCCTTGATTCAATATGCCACCTATTTCTCCGTTCTACGGAGTTAAATTTGCATCAAATGTACTCTTCGAGACGGGGAAATTCGAAGAAAGATGGTGTCCCAACGACAGATTTTGCATTCCTACCTGAAGTGGAGGCACGTGCGAGACGACACGCTGGGATTTTGGATAATTCCGTGCACGCCTCCGGCGAGAAATAAATTTCCAACCGCGCGATCGAGACTCTGCGGAGCAAAAAGAAAGGAGAAACCTCGAGAATATGGCGTTTTCGAGCGGCGGAAACTTGCTAAAGTATCTTTGATACGTTCGAAGTACGACGGAGTTTCGCATAGGGTATACCCCTCTAAAAAGATTCCCGCGCAAGCTCTCTCGCGTTCGTACATATTTTACATAGAGTGCCGCATCTCGGGGATGCAGGGAGGGTAGGTGTGCGCGCGTGTGTGTGAACAAACCGTTAAAATTCCTTGCTTCTCTGGTTGCTTTTTTTTTTGCGCTTTCAGACAACATTGCAGCGGACGGCGCGCAACATCACGTTGTATCATAGGTGAAAATTAGAAAAAAAAAAAAAAAAAAAATTAAAGCACTCCTTCCCACCCTATCCGTATTCAAGGCAATCAACGGCCGGACGTTCTTTGCATTTTTATTACGCGTAACTTACTTGGGAGGGCGAAACGAATGCAATAACTCATTATAAAAATACATATTCATTAATGCATTCGCGCGTGTTTTCGATAACTCGTTACCCTCACGTGTCATGTGAATAATAATATTTTCGCGACTTCCGATCTAGTGAGCGATTTCGCCTGTAAGTACGTCACTTGGCGCACTTTATATTTCACATCGTTTTCACATCGTGAATACGTGAATGCCGAACGAAGAATGTCCTATATATTTAAACCGGTTGCCGGAGCGGCTCGTTAATTTGCATCGTTGCCGTCACTGGCCGCTGTCGCCGTTGTTGCCGTCAGCCTCGAAAATTTTGTCTGAACGAACCGGCAAGTGCATTTTGCATGCATTTCGCGTGGCAATTATATGTGCGACGTGGATGTGCAGCGGTATTTTAGAGTTTCCCGGACGACCGGCCAGTCCGAAAAAGGATCGTTCAATTTGGCCTCGGACCTTCATTCTCGCGAATGAACGACGTCCAGCGAGCAAGAGCGCATACTTCTCTTCCTTTCTCCCCCGCGGGTTAGAGGGAACAAGGGTGAAAGAGTCTCTCTATCTCGGGCATCTCGAGTTCGAGTTTAACGTCCGCTCGTAAACTGGACGACGTGTCTAATTATCCGACGCAAAAGCCACCCTTGCCTGTGGAATATGTCGTTGCGACTGCTGCTTGTCCTGTCGACCGTCGTCCTTCGTGCGCGAGTTTTTTTTTTTTTTTTTTTAACGCGCACTCGCACGATGATAATTTTATACGAAGAAACGTATAACCACGGGACAAAATTCCTTCCCGTTGTATTTGTTGAAACAAAGTCTTAAAAATACTTTGTACCAAAGTGAAATAATAAATATGATATTGCCTCACCACAAAGAGAAAACAGTTTTTATAAGATAACAAAAAATTTCTTATAATGAATTTCGATTTTGTTTTTTCAAAAGAAATTTAAGTTCCAATAAATGGAAGAATAATATTTAGCAAAAGAGCTGCGCTCGCACAAAAATAAATAAATATTTTACGGAAGCTATTGTAATTACGTAATTAGTGATCAACATTTTGTTCAATGGCGCGAAAAACATGATGTTTAAATACCAAACATTCAATATTATAAAGACATATTATCACGGAGAAAAATGTTAGACAATAGCGGAAATGTTCGCTGCTACGTCAGCCGTTACGCGCGAGTAGGCGAGACAAGCCGCGAGGGAACAACAACGCGCGCGCCGGGCTGCAAGCATTATAGACGAATGAGCGTGGGCTTGATTGGTGTTCGGCAAGGGGTTGGCAAGGAATACTGGCAGGAACCGGAATGGCAACTTGCTAATGAGGGATATGTATCACTTTTCCGATAGGCGGGGCGGGAGCGTATCGTCGCTACTGAATGGTTCCGAACTGCAATCTGGAAATGCTGAATCGCCTCCGCGATCCAATGTACCGTGAATCGGGGGCGGTAAATCACAATATAGCCATGACACAGAGGAGACACTTGTCAGAGCGAGCGATCCGCAACGAAGATGGATTTCTAATCGAGAACACGAGCTTCCGGGCTGCTGTTTTTTTTTTTTTTTCTGCGAGCTTCGAAATCCATGAATCATGCGGATAGTGCGCACATCGGCGAGTAATAAATAATAATCATCACAAAATCATAAAAAATTGACAGACTTCGGTTTCGTTTTTATCAGAAAAATATAAACGACGTATGTATGATTTGAATTTAAGTTCTCGTATAAATATTTTGATTAACGTTAACTAATTTGAATTAATTCTATATTTTCTTGCAACTTAGACTATATATAAACTAGAAAAACCCGGAGGAGTATAAGCGCCTCTTAAATCTTTATTAACTTGAATTAATATTTATAGGATATTTAATCATATTATATGCTCGCTCTCTCTCTCTCTCTCTCTCTCTCTCTCTCTCTCTCTCTCTTTCTCTCTCTCTCAAAAGGATATATACATATACATCATGTTCGAATTTATATGAATCTCTCTCTCTGTGAAATTTAACTTTTATTATGAAAATGTATCTATATATTATATCGTTTCGCTATTTCTACAGTCTCTCTCGTCATTTATCGCTCGTTCCAACCCGAGTAGAAATTGTGCATGTGTGTACTCACACACGAGTTTTCCCACTAATTGTATGATCGAATTTGTAATTACCATAACAATTATCATAATTAGCAAAGCGGACGGAGCGTAGTACAGGTATCTAGAGCTCTCGCGATTATCCCGTTGGAATTCGGACTTAGACTGGCGCTTAAGCTTCCGCCATTAGTTTAATGGCCGTTTAAATACCGGGCTTTAAATAATAGCACCTAGTATATGTAAGAGCGTAACAGGAGAAATGTAAACAATGGTCGGAACGCCTTTAACAGAGCAACAGTGGCTGCAAATGCACCGCGCGCGCATTACGATGCGCTTCGTTTCTACAAGATTAAGTGCAGTGTGTACATGTTTCTACCGCAAGACACGCGCGGTTGCTGCAGGCATTCGCCTCATGATCCGCGCGATAATTGTTATGCGGTATCGCGTATAATATTTATATTCGTATAAATGTAGACGTGTATAATATCACACTAGGTATGATCCAATTCTCATACAATACAAGTAACATAAATGTATGTAGATAGATTCTATTTTCTGTGTGCTGATATAGTGCAGTTTCTCTCTGCATAAACGTTTCAGATGTTTCGTCTCTTGATCGCACGAACGAGAAACACGAAACGCCAACCAATGACTCCTCTTTCCGTTCGAGCGTGGAGGTGGACGCGACAGTTCCACCCTGAAATTACACACAAAACCGCGCGTGCGACCGCGTATGCGTTTCTCCATCGCGTAATAGAATTTACGGTGTTGGCACGTATACGGGCCGCGATACATCAAAAACACCGACGAAGATGTAGTATGCGATAACACGAAGCGGCAATTACTCTTCACTTTCCGCGCGCAAACCCCCCGCGTGCGCGTGCGTCACCCCTCGTCGCGTCGCCCCGTTTTCTCCCCCTTTGCGTGCGTGCTCGACGGCCGATCGATCTAACCGGGGCCGGGCGTAACAGACGGAAAATCCGGTGAAAAGCGCGCGCGGGCTTTCACAATGAGCGGCCACGCACGCAGACGCGCACACACGGACGCGATGCAGACGTCATTGTTCCGGCCGGGTCTTTTGTCAGTGAACGAATTACTGTTGCTGTTTAGATCTCTCTCTCATTTGCCCCGCATTCACCCTCGACCGGCCGACCATCTCCGGCCGCGCTTTCTTCCTCCGCAGCATCGCCGCGCGCGACCGCGATTCTCTTCATTCATTCGTCTTTCGTGCGCCATCAGCATCTCGCCGCTCTGCACCACGTTGATAATCGCGTCGACTTTTCAGGCCGGTCTATTTCAACACCGATAATATGATCGTATAATTACCGTACGTTTTGAATCGCCGCTAATTAGCAATGGGGGGAGCATTTCGCTTGCCAGATTCTCTCTGGCGGATTGTGAACACGCTACAATAGTACTACCTTATTGTTGTCTACAATTTACGTACTTGCACGCACAGTTTTGGGGTGGTTGATCGATTCGAACGAGATCAAGAGTTGAGAAAACTTTTGTACACTGAAAATTCTTGAGATGTTGTCAAGTGAACCAGAAAAATTCAGATGCGATTCGTTTAAGTGTGTCGTAAATTTGTGCGGCGACGATCGAGCTCGTCCGCAATATAAATTTCACGTGTATATGACGTGCGTTATTCAAGCGCATACGAGAACTAGAACGAAGACATCTTTCCTCTGTTCGCAATTTTTTTTTATAAGATCTTTGTGCAAGTTTTTACGCATCTAAAAATTTTTCCGCGCGCAAATAAAAAATAAAAAAAAAAAAAAAACGCGTTCCTCGCGCACGTTCTCAACGCTGGTTACCGTCGAGGCGATAATTTTCGCGGGAGATAAGTTTTACGCTTCACGCTCCCGCACGACGCTGTCGTCGCGCCCTTTAGCTGCACACTTTTTATACTTTCTGCATTTATAAAATATATATTCACGCTATGCAGAAAAAAAAAAAAAAAAAAAAAAACTTATCCACCTCTTTTTCTAAAAAGTTTTTAACAATTACATTTTATATTTAATTAGTGTTTGACTAAATATATTTGTCTTGCTTCATGTGAGTGAAAGAAATAATAATTTTTCACGCGAGCAAATTCAAAACGTAATTTGCAATAAATGATTTAATATTACTGTGTAATTTTCGTTCTCACGGAGATACACCAATCACCTTGAATCCGCAACCCCATGGACACGATCCCGAGTGCAGAGGTGATCGAAAGGCGAGGGGAGCATAATTTGGCGTAGGTAACGCATAACTCCGGCCGGTATCTACCTGTCAGATAAGGCACACCTCGCGTCGTATTTGGGACCAAGAGATGATGGGATGCAGAATTCGCTCGCTTCGCGTGGAGATGGGATTCTGTATCTGCCGTTCTATCATCGTCTCCGTTTCTGCGCGCCTCTCTTCGTCTCTCTCTCCTCTTGCCTTGTCTCATCCTCCGCGCGCAACCCCCGACGCGCTCATCGATATGCGGTTGTTCATGCCGCCGGCGTACAGAACGGCTCCCCTCGCTATAAAATCATACGTACACGTCCGATCAGCGCGCGTCGAGTATGATTAATTCGCCCGCGGAGTTAACTCCCATCGATAAGCGTCGATATCGAGCGCCGGCTCGTGATTGGCTCGTCCGCGCGTCGTAAAAATTCGGCGTTACAAGCGAACGCGTTTTTTCTTTTTTTTTTTTTTTTTTTTTTCGCGTGTAAATCTCGGGAAAAATTCCAGGAGGCAGGGAAAACCATCGTGGCATTCTTTTCGCATTCCCCGTGGCGTGTAATATTTTACAAACGTCGTTGTGTGCACATGCGACCGGTTCTCGAGCCCGTACGTCATAAAAATCGCAAATTGCGTCCGCATCTTTTTCTAGCGAAACGTCTTTCTGTCTGGTCTCGATGTATATTATTTTTCCTTCCATCCCCGTCGTTGCGAAAAAAAAAATATTATGTGTGTAAATTTCTTACCGCGTTCTCTTTTTTTTTTCCGCAATAAATTTCATTTCGCGCTCAAATGTCACGCGATATCGAGAATTCTGCAAATATTAACGTGAGCGTCTATCGTTCTGTCGGATGGAAAATATTGATTGCAATATGCGGAATGAGTAAGCGAAAAAGGGTTGATTTCCGGTGAAAAATTACGGGCCTCGTTGCCGTCGCCGTGCATTTCCCACATTGTAAAAAACGAGATCCGAACGAGATATATACGCGCAAAAAAACATCACGGAATAAAATTGTCATCCGTAGTGTAGTGTTGCGTGCGTTCGCGTTGTTAATAATAACGCGCGTCCGCCACTGATATCCCGATCAATATCAGAGAAACGCATCATGGCTGATAAATATGCAGATCGTCGTTCCTCGGATTAACGTAATCTTTGTGTGCGCGAACGGAAAAGTATTAAAATCGTCATTCGGAATCATATCACAAACGCGAGATCTCGCGGATCGGAGAGAGTAAGTATTGCGCACATTTATCTATCCCTTTTTGTTCACCCGTTGCATTTGTTCGTAACGTGTTTTCGAACTCTCCGCACACAACATTATGAAACTAATGGCAATTATAATAATAGAATTTCGAAATCTCGTTCACAAGCAATGCTGTAAAATAATTAAATTATAATTAGTGTTTTCATTGGATATCGAATATAATAGTTTCCACGCGAACGGCGAAAGACACAGATCCCCTTTAATCTCTTGTTACTTCTCTCTCTCTCTCTCTCTCTCTCTCTCTCTCTGTATTAGCTGTCGGTATTATTAACATGACGTATCTGTGTGCAAAATTGCATTCACGTGCCTAATCGAGGAATAACTGAATACAATTAATTTTATCTCGCTGAGTTAATCCTTCTCGGTGACATTACACAGTCAAAAATATTCTGCACACACATCGTCTCGTTCAAAGCCAGGCATTAAATTGTGTATATAATTCAGAACAGCTCATCACTTTTAATAGCCGCTGTTATTACATTACCGTTCCTGCATTCTACCAATCATCAATTTTTAACTCTCATGAATTTCTACTTCGTAATATATGTGAAAAAAACATTGATAAATGTCATTAAAAAAAAAAAAAAAAAAGAGAAAGAGAGAATATATTTTCTTTCCGCAAATCTTTTGGATGTTGAATTTTTAACAAAATTCGTAAAAAACAGAAAAACGTCACTTTCGATTTTTTCCTCGAACATTGACGTTCAATGTGTCCATAAAGACACAAAGCGGTGGATAAACCGTGCTCTGTTATTCGATGGATATCGCGGATTACCTGAAGGGAAAACCGATACAGATAATCTGGCGAGTACTGCTGATGCGAGTACTGATGATGTTGAGCCTGATACTGATGGTGATGCCTGTAATACGGCTGTTGCTGCTGATATGTCTGCTGTTGCTGGTAATTTTGTTGCTGTTGGCGTTGATGATGATCATGATGATGATGATGATGCTGTTGCTGCTGCTGTTGCTGCTGATGGTACCAGCCGTTATTGTATCTATCCATGTCATGTAGCGGAGTCTCTGTCCGCACGAACGCGTTCGCGATGCGAAAAAACAAAACGACACACACACACACAGACAGCGAACATATCAATCATTTATCGATGAGACACGATCGTCCGTGACTCGAGAGTGTTATCGAACGGAATCCGGGACATTTCTGCGCGGGAATTCGCGTGTCTTTCCGGCAATTATAGCAATAAAGCAGGATAGCGACGACTCTAATGGCGGTCGGAGTACGTTATAGATTCGCGATCGAAATAGATCGACGGTATAGACGGTTAGATATAGCCGTCAGGTCCGGAAGGTATTAGGGGTCATTAATCATCTCCCGTGTCTCAGACGGTGAGATTCAGGCGGTCAGTTCGATCGAATTTCAACGGAAGTGAGATCTTATTAGCGATTATCATAGATTTTCAAATGATCGCGCTTCGGCTACGAATACTCGCAAAATAATGGTCTCGCGGAAATCGCGATCGTCGAAGCTCAAGTGACTTCTTCTTGCACTTCCGGGCGCGCAACTAGATTCGCAATTGCACTCTAGCTGATGACGACAGGCCGACTAACTCGCGATGAGAAATTCGTGAAATCGCGAGAGGTGGTCTGCTGGTGGTCCTTTTCGCCCCACTCCTTCTTCGAATCTTCGATGTGGCGTTTCGTTGTTCCTCCTTTGCGTGTCCGGTCCTCGTTCTCTCTCGCGCGCCGGACCGGTCGGTCCCGCGAGGTTTTGTTCTCGCAGGGGGTCGTTGGGAAAAGCCGGCGCGCATCAGGAAGAAAAGGGGTTACTCCCGACGCACTCCGAGGTCGGGGAATTCCTTTCGCGCTTGAAAACCTGCCGGTATACTTCCTTTTCCTGATGGTACACGGCGTGGCTCATCCTCCCCGCTCGCGGAATTATGCATGCCGAATTGAATCCTCGAGGTACGGGGGTCGTAGCCGCGGGGATGAATTGGGTTGTGCCGGTCGATTCGAGGTAACTTTTAAATCGCCAGGGCAACGACCAGCTCTCTCCGCGCGACTCGACCCGAAATGTTATAAGAATGCGCGGAAACAAGATCGATTTTGCATTTACAATCAACTTCAATTAGTTTCCAAGTTTTTCTCGACATCTATTTTTCTTTTTTTCTAACATACGTACATAACCCAAGCACGAAATGCGAAACATGTTTAACACGGAGTTTGTTAGTGCTTGTATGTAAATATGGAAAGAGTTGCGCAAACATTCGAAAATCGACGAGACGAGTTTTCTGCATGCGACTTATTGCGTCAATGCTCAAAGTGTGTTTTTCGTGAAACTCGTGAATGGCGCAACTTTCAAAGCGCAAGTTTTTCCCCACGGAAATGGGAAATGTTTCGCGCGAAAGAAAACGGAATACAGAGTGAGTCTTGCGAAATCAGAACCGGAATGCGAACAGAAAGAAAAATCAACGTTGTTATTTGTCTTTCTGGACGACATCTACCGAAACGTTACGCATATGCAACAATGTCTCCTTGCTATTGATGTTTTCGGTTTCTTTCCTCGTTCTCTACCCTACGATCTCTTTGGTTCACGTATAAACAGGTTATTCGGGGATAGTAATCGGGGATGGTGTCTCTCCTATGGGAGTTGCTGGCGGAAAGAGTTGAGAGAGAAGGGTAGGATTCTGGCCTGGCAAATCTCTCTCTCTCTCTCTCTCTCTCTCTCTCTTCTCGTCAAGTTCAAAAGAAGAAATCTACTAACGTCTAGAAATAGTTGCGATTGGGAGAAACACGTGTGTTTATGATTCGAGTATATGGATTGAAATTTAATTGTACACAAAGTGCACTCAAGTATAACTTTCGGAGTATAACTTTCAGAGAAATTACGCCAATAATTTATTCAGCAAACAATCTGACATCGTCAAAAGCATAATCATTAATCATCGAAAATCGCTCTCTCTGTAGTTTTTTTTTTTTTGTTTTTAATATCTCGTAACTAGCAAAAACGCACAGAAGAACGATGATGATCTCGAGAAGTATATACTTTAGTTTAATTAATGTGTACATAAACTAATCATCGCACGAAGGTTATAGGTTGCGAGCGAGTTACTGCCGAAAACATCGGCACGCGCGCGTACTCCATACATAAAAACGATCAAGAAACATTCTTATCAAAAAATGTGCGATAATTGAACGATATTTAAGAAGCTGACGTCAGCGTTCTCGACTCAGTTTCTTCCGATCGGCTGGGTCCGCGCGTCTGCTGCTGCGCGCGTAGCGCGCGCTGTGAAAGACGCATCGGGAAACTCGCGATTGCGAGCGGGGGTGGCAGTTGAATGAGTCTTGCGCTCAAGGGGGCGGAAGCCGCGCGTAGTATGCGCGAGTGCTTACGAGGAAAGAAGGTGGAAGGAAAAATTCAAAGCTCTCGCACGGGCGAAAAATAGAGCGAGTAAACTTCGAGCTCGAAGGAAATTGAAAATCGTCAAATACTACACACTTTGGCGCCTCTCGTCGTCGCGCACCCCATACGCGAGTATATTCGCGAACATATACTCACCGCGACAAGAATCGCGCTGGACGAGAACGCGATGAAACGAGCCGCACGAACACGATTATGTAGCGCGCGTACATATGTGTGTGTGTGTGTGTGTGTGTGTACACAAAGGTGCAAATGTTGCAAAACATTCGCAACGAAATGCGCGTAATCGAAGTAATAAATTGTTCGCACTAATGATGTCACGGCGGTCAACGATTTACAAGTGTGTAGTGAAAATATTTAAAATAACATGCTATATAGTGTAATTACATTATGTAATATAAATAGAAAAAATGTTTTTTTTTAACAATATATAGTTACACAATAATAAATATTAATGTGTGACAAAAACAAAATTTAATTACTTTGAATTAGATCTTGATTCTCTCGTGACACGATACGCAATGCCTTTTTTTTTTTTTTTCTTTTATTTTTACATTTATTCCGAGAAGTGTCCGCCACGGAACGCGCGACCTACATAACTACAAAAATACGAAATGAAATGTCCCGACCACCTGCAATCGTAATTTCTCGGTGCTCTTTGTACGACGTGACGTCATTAGCCGTCCGGATTGTAGTCTCTCTCACTCTCTCTCTCCCCTCTTTCTTGCTCCCCCTCGTTCGCGTGTGTTTGCCGTTCTTCTATAACACGGCGCATACTTTTCTTCACTTTTCCGTCTGCTAATTAAGGCTGCACAGACGTCTTCTGTTTGCTGCGGTTTCGATCTCGCGTGGGAGCTTTTGCTGGGCGACGCCACGAGGTGATTTTCCCCCCCCCCTCTCCTTGTCGGACTTCTTCGTTTACTCGCGAATACCGATACCGAAGTAAACGAATACGCGAACTATCCCGAGAATGACTTTTATTGACAACTCGATAAGAAATTGCAGATATCAAAGTAAACGTTGGATATTGACATATTTCTGTTCAAAGGCCATTTTATACTGAAGCACTCACATCGCAATATATATATATATATATATCGCAATTTTATTTACAAACTGAAAATAAATAATTCAATTACATAAATAAAACAAATTGCCTTTTTTATATCTAGTAGAGAGAAAGAGAGAGAGTCGTAATTTATCGTACGCTTCATACAATTTGTGAAGCAAATTTAACTTTGAAAACTACCAACGCTATAGTTCACGATAATAGAACTTTGCCAATAAACGTCCGTTTCATTTGTTTCATTAAATACACGCCGTGTCTGTTTTATTTTTAATTTATTTTGGATATTTAACGCGAAGTAATTGCGCGATTGCGGTCGTTATTAATATTTTCGATGCTACGCTGCAACTGCAATTGACGTTACATTAACGCCTTCCACGATGCAAATTTATATATCGTTTGTTTTTTTTTTTTGTTTTTTTTTTTACAACGCGTTAAAGGCGACACGATAGATGCACGTTTTTTTCTCTTCTCGACGTCGTTTTTAATAAATTTCTCTCGCAAATCGACGAAGTTTACCGTGTTTGCGGTTCGATCGCGGCATCGAAAAGGGATTTGGGCGAGAATAACGTGGTTGTATTTGCGTGTAACGAAGGCTCGCGAACGCGATTCGGGACGAAATTGAAAAATCGCTCGGGCGTTCGGCGAGGAAATGAGACCGTCTTTGTCGCGCGAAATGTGACACGTTAAAAACTATCAAAATTAAATCGCGCGAGTGTCAAACGCGAATGTGCTCGTAACGTGTCTTATGATAATCCAAGAATGTCACGTTCCGTTTCACGCGATGTGCGTTCGATATGCGTAGAAAGCAGATTAAAAGGAGTCTTTGAGCGATCGCGTATTTAACGCGCGCACGCGTGTCGTGTGCGTGTGTCTCTGCATGAATTCAAAATGAAGATAATTACGCGCACGAGTTTTGTAACGAGTCCATAAAACGACGTGGAACTGGTCGAACTTATTGATCGAACGTGCGCGCCGGTCGCTTTTTATCCCATCCCCTCAGCTTGCTCATCGTTAATTCTACCTTGAATAAATATGAATTCGTGCGCGAGCTTGCGCGCTCTAAAATCCGGGATTTCTTTTTATTTTCTCTCGTCGCATCCTCGACTCGCGAAAACGCAATTAATCGCTCACAATTCCGCGAGATCGTTTCTCGTTGTGTAAAGAGAGCGCGAACATCTCTCGCGCGATTCGCGTAGTCGCGATATCGAGAAGACGTCGACAGGTGACGCGGACTTTTGTGGTGCTAATTTTTTTTTCCCCCCGTTCGCGCACATCCTTTTAGAGCGAAAGAAAGAGAAAGAGTTCGGTCTCTTTTTACATTGTTGTAAAATACTGGTAAGTTATTTATTTTAAAGAAAACTCGGTCATATAAATGACAACACGTTTGCGCGTCAAATCAAGAAACATCATAGATCTATTTGTGGAAGTAATCATATATGTACATACTTGTTGACGCAATTAAAGCTACCGATAAATATTGAATCGACTGATTAATTCGAACAATTTGTCTCTTTATTTACGAATCACCCCTATATATCCACCGATATAATACATATAAGCGTGTATTATTTTATATAACAAACACTTGAGTCACGAAATATTATTTATAAATAAAATGCAACCGTTTGTGTCTCTCTTTCGCGTGTTTTTTGTTTGCCGAAGAATTTCCCAAGTAATTAAAGTCTAAACTGAACACTTATATAATAAAGTATGCTATTTTTATATTAAATTATTCGTTTATTTTATACATAAGATGTATCAAGATTTTT